>PVIR01036854.1:0-15528 GCA_004026965.1 Petromus typicus | reverse complement strand
GCAAGGGCCCGGGTTCGATTCCCCGGTAACCACATAACAATACTGGGTGTGGAGACCCACACCCAGCAGCAACCAGTACCACATACCACAGTGCCGGGTGTGGTGGCTCACGCCTGTAATCCCAGCACTCGGGAGGCAGAGGCAGGAGGATTGTGATGTGAGTTTGAGGCTGAGCTCAGGGCCAGCCTAAACCACAAAAAAAAGCGAGACCCTGTCTCAAAAAAAAAAAAAAAAAAAAAAAGAAAGACTATTTTCTGAGTTTGGGGATTTAGCTCAGTAGTTCGGGCGTCTGCCTGGCAAGCACAGGGTCCCGAGTTTGATCCCCAGTACCACATATCACAGTGCTGGTATGGTGGCTCACACTTGTAATCTCAGGAGGCAGAGGCAGGAGGATTGCTGTGAGTTTGAGGGTAACCTGGGTTACATAGTGAGTTCAGAGCCAGTCTGAAGTACAAAGCAAGACCCTATCTCAAAAAAGATAAAAAATATTTTCTTCTGAAGTTGAAAACCCCACAGCCATGCTCTGGCATCGCACAGGAGCACTGTGTGGGAACCCCGGTAGCTGGGGAGGGGAGGGAGGAGCCCTGCGGGGAGCTCCGGTGATCCTTGGGATTCCTACCCTGAGACCTCCAGCCCTCCCTGTCAGCCCGGGAGCCCACCTGATGCTGAGGCCGTGGGCCGGAAGCTGGGAACCAGCACTGGAGACTGAACGCAGTGCAGTGCGTCTTGCATGCTGGGCAAGTGCTCCGCCCAGTCCACATCCCCAGTCTCCACCACCATCTTCTTTTGTTCTTGTTGTCTTTTTTTTTTTTTCCTTTTCCTTTTTAGATTTTTGAGACAGGGTCTCACTGTGTAGGTAGTTGAGCCTGGCCTAGAACTCATCTTGTTGCAGTGATTCTCCTGCCTCAGCCTCCCATGTGCTGGGATTACAGGTTTGAACAACCATGCCGACCCACCCACCATCATTCTCATGTGGTTATTTTCCTCTTCTTACCTGACCTGAGTATGATGGCGCACGTCTGCCAAGGCAGGAGATTCACCTTGCATTTGAGGCCAGCGAGACTCTGTCTCAAAAGAAATTATCACCAGGTAGACCTTTTCGAGGTTCAGAAAAATTTGCGCTCTCTAGGTTGGTGGATCTCGGTCAGTGACCTGTACTGGAGGGCGCTGCTGTGCTTGGAGGAGAGAAATGGTCACCAGAGCAGAGGTCCCATTGCTACTGCCTCTGTGGAGCTGCCTGGGATGGTCCTCTCAGCTCACAAGCTGGACTGTCCTGTACTAACCTGTCTCTTCTGGTTGCCTTTTCTCTCCATTTTGCATTTGGACACTATGGTGTCTGTCTGTCGAATTGCAGGAGAGACATCCAGGAGATAGCAAAAACTACAATGAATGCATCCGGCATGAGACCATTAGAGTGGCAGTCTGTGACATGATGGAAGGGAAGTGTCCCTGCCCGGAGCCCTTGCGGTGAGTGTCAGGTGGCCCTCTGTCTTCTGTCCCTGGCCATGTGGGTGGTTCACACCTGAGGGCCTTTGGGCGGAGTCCATGTTGAGAGGCAGAGTAGGAAGGCACGATGCATGCTTTGCAAGAGCAACTGGAAGCTGCCAGTGAGCGGGGGGCCTGGCTGTGAGTGAGCATGCGTCACTAGAGCCTATTTCCAGCATCCTTGTTTATTTCTCCGGGCAGGGCTGATGCCCATGGAGATGTCAGAGGAGGGTTGGGGAGCAGACTGAGCGTGAGTGTGCCAGGAGTTGAAGTTGGCATCCAGGTGGCGACCAGGCATGCTCACCTGGTCATTGGCAAAGCGGCAGGTGTCTCTTCCCGTTTTGGTTTCAAGATCTGTGGAAAGGGCTGGGGATTTGGCCCAAGTGGTACCTGACTGCCTCAGACACACAAGGGCCTGAGTTGAATCCCTGGTACCGCAAAAAAAAAAAAAAATCTGTGGGAAACTGTACAGGGCTTGGGAATTAGCGGCTAAGCTGGTGCCTGACTGCTCTGCTCTCCCCAGAGGGGTGATGGAGAAGTCCTTCCTGGAGTATTACGACTTCTACGAGGTGGCCTGCAAAGATCGCCTGCACCTTCAAGGCCAGACCATGCAGGTAACTCATCACCCTGACACATCCACACATACCAGAGCACAGCTGAGGGGCTGAGGCGTCCTGGAAGCCCGTCCTTCCTGGCGCTACCTGGCCACACTTTCTAGGTCCTCGGACAGGAGCCCGAGGCGGCCATTTTCTAGGCCAGAGTTGGTTCGGAGTTGCTTCCTTCCTTGGCCAGGAGTGTTCTGGTCCAGGAACTCTCAGCCCTGTGAGAACTTGGCAAGCAGGAGGTGGTGCTCTGTTCTGGCTCTCAGAGTTCTGGCTCCCAGAGACCAGCCGCCTGAAAGTCTGTCCACAGGGAGGAGTGCCCGCTGCACCTCTGCGGGGCACACTCTTGCTGTGTTCCTGACTTCTGCTCTTCACTGGTGTGGGCTGTGAGTCTCAGAACCCTGGCCCCTCAGGGTCATGCTGCAGGTGGGGCTGCCTCTGCCCAGCCCCGGGAGAGGAGTCACCTGTGTCCTTCAGCTCAGCTGCTGTGAGGTGGCTCCCTGTCTTTTCAAGGACAAGGCAGGCTTGGGCTATTCCTCTTCTACCCCTGGGGGAAGAGCATGGTACTAACGTCTGCCCCTCTGTGGGCCTCCTGGGGCGTGCACTGTTGGTGTCCAGGGCATTTCCAGCCTTCCACTGGGCCCGGGAGTCCTTTCTGCAGAGCACTCAGAACTTCTGGGTTGGTTAGTTTTGGGCTCGTGCCTGCTGGGCAGGGCCCAAGGAGCATCTTGTGGTAGTAGGACAAGATCAAGGCCGAGTCCCTGGCTGGGAGAGGATGGTCCCCGGGGAGGTCAGTGCTCATTCTGCCTGTGACCTGAGGAAAGCAGGACCTTATCAGGTGCAGGGGTGAGGAAGACCAGGTGCGCTTGCTCGGTGACTACCGTCCACCCACTCAGGTGACCCCGCACATGCAGGCTGTCGTGCACAGCAGCTTCCTCTGGGGTAGTGTGGACCTTTTCCTCTCTGCCCAGGCTGGCTGTGGCTGGATAGAGGGCATCACGGCCTTCAGGCCTGTGGGACAATCGTGCTGTGTGCCCTCTGTCCCCACCACACGGAG
Source organism: Petromus typicus (assembly GCA_004026965.1). NCBI lineage: Eukaryota > Metazoa > Chordata > Mammalia > Rodentia > Petromuridae > Petromus > Petromus typicus. The sequence continues at coordinate 12,384 of PVIR01036854.1, read as the reverse complement.
AGATGCTGGCACTGGACAGGCCCCACTGTGTCCTTACCACCCTGTCTGCTCCCCTGCCAGGACCCCTTTGGGGAGAAACGAGGCCACTTTGACTACCAGTCTCTCCTGACGCGCCTGGCCCTCATCCGCCAGAAGGTGCTGGAGCGGCTGCACAATGAGAATGCGGAGATGGACTCTGACAGCAGCTCCTCAGGCACAGAGACGGACCTGCATGGGAGCCTGCGGGTGTAGACCCTGCTCCCGCCCCGCCCCACAGTCCCTACCCACCCCGGACAGGGAGGCGTCGCCGTCCCTCCCTCGTGGTGCCACCCCAGGATCCCGGGGTTTGGGCGGGCTGCTCCCCTTCTGACCTCCTTGGCGCCGAAGCCTCGGGACTGTGTCCCCCAGCAGCGCCCAGGTACCTTCGCGGGAGCCCCCAGGGCCTGGGCTGCCCAAACCCTCCGACTGACACTGACCGATCGACACCTCCACACTTTCGTGGCCACGGCAGGGTGGATGCAGCCCCTCAGAGAGGGGTGGGGTGTACAGGTGGTGGAGCTCAGGTGGGGGCTGTCTGACTGACCGTGAGCACTCTGGTGGTTGTCTGTCTAACTGCAGTCTCCAAGCAGGCTCCCAGCGCCTTCTTCCTGTCCTCCTGTCATTATTTCCCGGGCCAGCAGACGCCTTTTCCCTAACTTATAGTCACTGTTCTAGGCAGACCAAAGACAGGAACAGTGGCGAGGCCCAGGCTGCTGAGGGTCGGCTTTGCCAAGCACCGAGCACCTTCCTCCTTCCCACTCCCACTCCTGCCTTCACTCCCTGCTTCCCCCTCCCCATCAACCCTCAGGCTTCAGGCAGAAGGGAACAACCAGAGGGGCACCCAGGCCTGGGCACAGCCCTTGCACAGGCCCTGGAGAAACCGGAAGTACTGTCTGTCCCTGCAATCACTGATTGGAGAAGCTCAACACAGGCTGCGGTGAGGGGCGGCCTGGCGGGAGTCCTGCACACATTCTGTTTGGCTCTTCTGTTCTCTTCCCACCCCCACCCCGTCCTCAGCTCAGCCCCCTGGTTTGTGGTGAGCCAGGGGCCAGCAACAGGGCAGGAATTGCTGGCTGCATGGAGGCCTGTAGCTGGGGCCTGGCTGTTTCATGTGTTCGGCGCAATGTTCTGGAGCTGGTTGGTTGGAAAGGCGAGGTTTAGGTGCCCAGTGGCATGAACACCTGGGGCCTGTGGGCCAAATCCTTGCATTTGCAGGTCATACGGTTATGGCCCCTGGGGTGGCAACCCAGGTGACACAGGGCTGGGGGGTGCACAAGAGGAGGGGAGGGCATTGTGCACCTACCTGTGTGCTGCTATGACGCCTCTGCCCTGTGGATCCTGGGCTCCCCAGGGAACTGCGCATTGGGGAATATGGGAAAACGTCCTGCCCCGTGGGCCAAGGCGCTGGACTGGATGTTGGCATGTAAGGGGTGAAGTTGGTATCCATGAGGGATTTGGAGGCGACCTGCTTCAGCTTCCCTTGGTTCCCGGAACTGGTCGGGCTGGAAAGGTGCCCTGGGTCTGTGGGTCCAGTGTCTGTCGTTCATCTAAGTGTCCCCACCCCATGTTGAAGTGACAATCTTCTCCTTGGCCTACCATGGGGCAGAGCATGTCTGGCATAGCAGCCTGACTTTTATGCTCTAATCCTGAGTTGAGGAAATATATGCACAGGGGTCAGAGATGTCTTTATATCCGACTGTACATAAAATGAAATTTTTTTTTGGTTTTTTTTTTTTTTTTTCTTTTTGGTGCAATAAAGTTTGTTTTGGCAGAAGGAGGCAGCACTGTGGGTGCAGGGGATTGTTAGAGGTGGGCTGCCTGCCACAGCACCCGGACCTTGGGTGGGAGAGGCCCTCGCTGGAGCTGGGCTCTGGTGGTCTGCAAGGGGCTTGCCATCTCAGCCTCAGTGACTTCCCCAGGCGGCCCCTGTGAAGCCAGGGAGACAAGTGGCCATCAGGGCAGGCAGGTGGGAGACACAAGTCCCCTGCTAAAGCAAGGAGGCCCAGGACAGGGCCACGCAGAGGAGTGTCAGACCGAAGACTGTCTTCCCTCTGCACCGGAGATCTGAGCACTACGGGCCCCAGTGAGCAGCTGGGTCCGTCAGCTGGAGCTCGGGATGCAGCTTTCTTCCAAGGTCACCCGAGGACAGGGTCTCTGCGCCTGGTGGCCTGTGGGGTCCCAGGAGTGGCCAATGGTGCCCTTGCATCAGACTCCCCTGCACACCTCTGCTTCTGGCCTCAGCGTTCTGTGTGGCTTGCTGCCTCCAGTGGATGCAGGGGCAGTGGAGTTGGGGCCGGCAGAATGGTGAGCTCTGATGTCTCCAGGCCTTGGAGGCCAGGCCCTTGGGCAGGGGACATGGTTTTACTGCCCTCTGTGCCACTCAGGTTTTCCCTACTGGATAAACCAGGCTTCTTCAACAAGATGCCCTGTTGAAGGCACTTTTAAAAAATAAAAAGTGGGAGAAAAAAAAGCTTGCAACTTTATTTTCTGTAAGTGAAGCTGCCCCCGTCCCTCCACACCACGCCCTTGCCACCAGCCCGGCAGTCGGGTCAGGGCAAGGCCTCGCGGGCCTCCTCATCTGTGATCTCCTGTGAGTAGAGGTCGGCGAAGAGCGCAGGCAGCCAGTAGTGTGCCTCGCCAGCAGCCTGCAGGTCCAGCCAGGCCAGCCCCTCCTTGAGCAGGTGCTCCTGGGGAGAGGGTCGTGCTGAGGGCAGTCCACAGCCTTGCTGCAGGAGGCAGCGGCACGGGGAGCAGTGTGGTCTGCTGGGCACGGCCTCAGTTCACACCACACCGGTAAAGGCCGCCCCTGGACCCATCCCCTGGGGCCCAAGTCCCCACCTACCAGCACCTGGCGCGCTCGCTCTGTCTCCCACTTGAGGCTGGCCCGGATCTCGCTGACCGTCACGTACCCGTTTTTCTGCAAGAAGGATGGAGTGAATTGGGGGTGCAGAAATGTATCCCCACAAGAGGTGCCCCAGGTGGGCCTGGCAGGGCATGAGGAAGGGTGTGTGGGGCCCCATGGAGGAAGAAGTGGGGTCACAGTGGTCCTACCTGACAACACAGGAGCCCAGGTACTGAGAGCTCAGGTGGGACTCCCAGAAGATGGTAGGCCCAGCCATGGGAGCCACAGTGACTGCGCCGGGAGGGAGGCTGACACCTGTCCCTCAGCCAACAGCGAAAGACTCCAGCCTCATCCTGGCTTGGCTTCCCGCCCCCTCAATATCACAAAGCACCCCCAGCAATCTTCTCCATGGAGAATTTTAAATACAGGGTGTGAGGAAGATGGTACATGCTTCTGGCATGCTGAGGAATACCAGCCTTGAAGTCTTGGCAATCCTTCCTGAGCCTCCCAAGTACTGACATTATAGACAGGTGACCTCATGCAGGGCCCAAAACTCTTCTAAAGAACCCCCACTGTAGTTAAGAAAACACTAGAGAACTGGCCTGCCCCGGGAGCCCTGGCCTGTCCACCTGTCTGGAGTGTAGGGCCCTGAACACCTGGCTGCCCAGCCCAGTACCTCAGCCAGCTGCAGCACCACAGTGTGGTCCATGTTGAGCTCTGCTGGCACGGACTGGATGAGGTAGGTGCCGCCCACTGGGATGATGCCGAAGCCCGTGCCCAGCACCTTGAGCTTCTTGATGGCCCTGAGCAGATCATCTCTGAGCAAGGAAGAACAACGTCAGGAATTGGTGGATCTCACCCAGATAAGACCAGAAGGACGCTGGGCACACAGCGTGTTCCCAGCAAAAAAACAGGCCAATTGTGGCTCAGCGCCAGGGCACCTACCTGCCCAGCATGCAGGAGGTCCTGGGTTCTACCCCACACTGCTTAAAAGGAGGTACCATATAGCATTTGGACAGGCCAGCAAAATGCCACAGGGCAGCAGGCCACTCAGCAAGCCTGTGTGCATACGTTATGGGGGTCAGAACACAGGACCTTCCTGCTGAGCTACACCCCTAGCTGGGCCCGAGCTTGCAATCATCCTGCGTCAGCCTCACAGGGTGCTAGGTTTGCAGGTCTAAACTACCTGTGGCTTTGCTTGTCCATCTTTAAATCAGGCAACCTGGCTGATTATCCCCTTGTGGAAATTCAAGCCCAGCACAAGCACATTTTCTGAGTTCTTCACCAACCACTCAAATCAGAGAATAAGAAAACCCACAAAATAGTACGTGGGTCGTGCACTCCGCCTATGAAGCCCAGAGGGCAATAAGCCAGTGGGAGGACAAGGCCTGTAGCAGCCCACAGCAGACTCCAGCCTCTTTCAAGTTCTCTCCCTACCCTCTGTCAAGAGCTGACTTGCATTAGAGCTGAACATCCTGGTGGTGGAGATTTTGTCATTGTGCTTTTTTTGCTTCTGTTTTTTTTTTTTTTTAAACTTTGTAGTTCCAGCTGGCCCTGAACTCACAATGCAGCCCAGGCCAGCCTCGAACTCAGCAATCATCCTGCCTCTGCCTCCCCAGTGCTGGGATTGAAGGTGTGAGCCACCATGCCCAGCACTGTGGTATGTGGTTACGGGGGATTGAACTCAGGACCTTGAGCTTGCCAGGCAGACACTAGAACCACTGAGCTAAATCCCTGGACCAGTCCTTTTTAATTTTTCTTATCTGAGAGAGTCTTGTTCTGGCTGGCCTTGAACTTGCTAGCCTCTTGCCTCAGCCTCCCAGAGTGCGGAGGCTACAGGCCTCTGTCACAACACCTGACCTGTCCATTTGATTTTTAATGACCTTTCTCTACTCCAAGGGCTCAGAAGGCGAAACCTACTGGCTGACATCCTGCGCGAACTTGCCCCGTCCCTTCAACACCTGTTGGTGCAGCTCCTCCAGAGTGATGAGACCTGTTGGAGAGGTAAGGAAAGCAGGTGACACTGCAGCCTTCAGGCTGCAAACAGTGTTCTTTGTTTTGCAGTACTGAGGATAAAATCCAGGGCCTCCACCCTGAGCTACATTCCTTATCCTTTAAAACAATTTGTTATTAACAGTTCTCCCTAAGTTGCCAACTTGATTCAGCCTCCTACAACACTGTGCCACCACACTGAGGTTAAGGTCACATCTTAGGGTCCTGGAGGCTGTGGTGTCCCTATACCTAGGGAGGCAGTGTGGGCGCCACGTCCCACAGAGTGTGGCCAGGCTGCCCGAGCATCATCTGTCAATTGTGCCCCCTCAGCCATGAGATGTGCAGAAACAGCGCCTTGATCAGAGGCCAACAGCACCCCACACTCACCCCCGTTGCGGTGCTTCAGCGCCAGGCACACCTCAATAACCTGCACACCCAGCTCGTAGTAGAAGTCGCCCACGCCCAGCATCTCCGACCAGAAGCCTTTTCCAGCTACAAAACAGAAAGCTGTTTTAGTCCTCCGGCTGGCACTGATGGAAAGGTCTCTACCAAGGGAGGTCTTGTCGCCAGCTGTGCGTCTGCTCCCAGGCACCTAGGTACCTGGGTCACTCTGAGCCTGTGGACAAGAGACTCAGAAAGTTGCACACGACGAGCACTGTGCACGGCCTTCCTGGGGCTGGGGCTGCAGGCCTAGTGAAGGCACTGGCCACTCATGGAAGGCTCTACTTCCACACCTAGCAGAGGGAGGACAGGAAAGAACATACAAAGCTGGGGGGCGGTGTGCACACCTGTAATCCCAGCGCTCAGGAAACTGAGGCAGAAGGACTGCTGCAAGTCTGAGGCCAGCCGGGCTATGTAGCAAGACCATGTCTCAAAAGAAAAAAAAGGCCATGGGATATAGCTCAGAGGCACCACACCTGCCTGACAAGTGCAAGGTCCTCAGTTTAATCCCCAGAACCATATTTAAAAAAAAAAAAGACAAGGAAGGCAAAGTATGTGGAAATAGAGAAGGAAAGAAAGTTCTTTCTACTCAGCTCAGCACACGAGAAGAATGAGCTTTTGCCTCCCCGAGCAACAGTGAAATAGCAGGCTAAGACAAGCAGGCTAGGATAAGCAGGCTAGCATTCAGAAAGCCATGGGGGACAATATTCAGTTGTCTTTTTTTTTTGTAGTGCTGGGGATTGAACTCAGGGCCTCACACATGCTTGGCAAGTGTCCTGCCACTGAGCTACAGCCCTCGCCAGCCTGCCCATCCATCCACCCATCCACTTACTGTACTTTTGGGCATCACCCCGTCCTTACGTTGTCCAGGCAGCGTGTGATCCTCCTGCCTCTGCCTCCTAGTCCTGGGACCATAAGCGTCACCACCACGCCTGGCTGTCCTCTGGGACAGGGCCTCACTAACCTGCCTAGGCTGACACTCGTGACTCCCTCTCAGCTTGCTGCGCAGTGGGAGAGCACATGCGCAGACCACACTGGTGAAAACAGCATTCCCTAAGTGGAAAGTGCAGGTTACAGAGCAGTGATTGTAGCATAATTCTAAATATGCAAAGGGTCCGGAAGTGTGAGACAAGTGTCTAGAAAGATCTACTAATGCACCTCAAATTACAGTTTAGGACTATGTCACAACAGACTCATCATACACTGAAACTGTTACATCAAAAATGCATTACTTGGGGCCAGGGATATAGCTCAGTGGTTCTGGCGCCTGCCTTGCAAGCGCAATGACCCGGGTTCGATCCCAGTAACCACATAACAATACTGGGCGTGGAGACTCACTCCCAGCAGCAACCAGTACCACATACCACAGTGCCGGGCTTGGTGGCTCACGCCTGTAATCCCAGCACTCGGGAGGCAGAGGCAGGAGGATTGTGATGTGAGTTTGAGGCTGAGCTCAGGGCCGGCCTGAACCACAAAGCGAGACCCTGTCTCAAAAAAAAAAATGCATTACCGAACAGGGGGGTGCATGCCTGTAATTCCCAGCACTCCAGAGGCTGAGGCTAGAGGAGCCCAGGGATTTCCAGGCTAGCTTGGCCTCCATACTGAGACTCTGTCTCAATAAACAACAAATGTGAGCCAAGGATTTAGCTCAGTGGTTCTGGCACCTGCCTTGCAAGTGTAGGAGCCTGGGTTTGATCCCAGTAACCACATACCACAGTGCCGGGCGTGGTGACTCGCCTATAATCCAGCACTTGGGAGGCAGAGGCAGGAAGATTGCTGAGTTTGAGGCTGAATTCAAGACCAGCCTGAACTACAAAGCAAGACTTTGTCTCAAAAAGATAAAAACAAAACAAAACAAAAAGCAACAAATGCATTTATAAACCTGTTCTAAAGAGGATCACAGTTAGCAGAACACTGCGACAGGCTATGGGTTACCCTGTGATTGCCTTGTCACAAGAGAAAATCACACCAGGGAGAAGAGAGAGACTGAGAAATTCAAGGAAGGTTTCTACCAAGTGCATCTGTGGTTTCGTTTTCTATTTTTGACAGGTTCTTGAAACATTGCGCCTTCAATTCACCACCTCCTGCTTCAGCCTCCCAAGTGGGAAGAATTAACGGCCTGTGCCACCTGCTGGTTGCTTCTTCAGCACCGCAAAATGGAAAGCTCCTAAACTGAGTCTCCACTCACCTCTGGAATTCTAGCACAGGGCCAGGAACCTTGGCCTTCTTTTACACGGCCCTTTGTTGACTGACTGCATAAACACACACTACTTTCCCTAGTGTATGGGGGAAGGTGGGCCTGAGGCATACACCTATACTCCAAGCACTGAGAGGCCCAGGCAGAGGATCCTGTCTCAAAATAGAACTTTAAAAGGCCTGGGATGCAGCTCAGTGCTAAGGACTTGCCCAAGCCCATCCCTGGCACAGGGAAGGGCATGGAAACCTGGCAACAGCCTGGCTGGCCCCCCATCTGACCCTTCCCGCATGGCACTGGGCACCCCAGGGGGACAGCAGCCTCGGACACCTGCCGGCCCGCCCAGCGGTGCCCTGATGGCACTGAGAACAGAGGACACAAGCCCCTTGGACGACGCCTTACAGGCCAGCGGGTCCACCCCGATGGTCGCGCACATGTCCTGGAACTGCACACGGAACTCGGGGTTTTTCCGGATCTCCTGCTTGTGCTTGCTGGCAAACTCCTCCAGGTTGGTCTTGAACATGTCCAGCTGCTTTGACATCTGGGGGAAGGATGGACGGAAGGCAGGTGGAGTCAGGGCCAGTCCAAGTGACAGACACCAAACAGTCCCCAGCAAGGCCCAGGGACAGGCCGCTCCTCAGCTGACCAGCCGTGGCTTGCCACCCCTCCTGTGTGCCCCGCCTCTGCCTCCCTGCCAGGCCACGCTCAGCAGGAAGGGGGTGCTCTTTGGTCTCCTCCATTCTGTTTTGGTTTTTTAGAGTCTCACTATTAGTGCAGGTTGGCCTCAAACTCAAGGCCATTACCCTGGCCCAGTCTGCCCAGTCCTAAGACAACACTTAGTCCTGTGAAGATGTCAGTACACCGAAGGCTCGCCCAACACTCCTGCCTGCAGAGTGAGGCATGGCGGTGCTTCTTTACCCTCCCAGTCCTGGATCTCCTCGGGGGTCAACTCCAGGTAAAGCATGAAGTTCATGTACCCGAAACCAAACAGGCTGGGTTTTTTTTTTTTTTTTTTAGGTTTTTGGAGACAGGGTCTCGCTTTTGTGGTTCAGGCTGGCCCTGAGCTCAGCCTCAAACTCACATCACAATCCTCCTGCCTCTGCCTCCCGAGTGCTGGGATTACAGGCGTGAGCCATCACGCCCGGCACTGTGGTATGTGGTACTGGTTGCTGCTGGGTGTGGGTCTCCACAACCAGTATTGTTATGTGGTTACCGGGGAATCGAACTCAGGTCCTTGCGCTTGCAAGACAGGCGCCGGAACCACTGAGCTAACTCCCCGGCCCAAAACAGGCTGGGTTTTGAGGACTGACTTTTTATCTAAATTCCCTATTATCTGCCCTAATTAACAAAGACCATCTTCTACCCCACCAAGAATTAACCATTCCTGGCTGAATATATTTTTCCAGCACTGGGGATTCAATACAGGGCTTTGGCATTCACACTGAGTTATACCCTCAGCCTTTTTTTTAATTTTTAATTTTGAGACAGACTCACTAAGCCACCACACCCAGCACTGTGGTATATGGTACTGATTGCTGCTGGGCGTGAGTATGAGGTTACCAGAGATCAAACCCTGGCCTTTGTGCTTGCAAGACAGGCACCGGAACCACTGGGCTAAATCCTTGGCCTCCTATGTGACTTTAATTCTAAACTGGTAATAGCAGATTTCCTTCCTTAGGAGTGAGAGAAATCTGAAGGTTCTCTGAATCAGAACAGTCACAGCTGGATGTGACAGTGACACATATAATCCCTGCATTTGGGAGGCTAAGACGGGATCCCTAGCTAGCAAGCATAGATACACACAGAGATGTATCACCCTACCAAAAAAAGTTGGAGTCTGAGGGAAGGGTTATTGAACATGACTGGTTCTGACTACCTAGCAAGAACTACAAGCTTGCAGGAGACCACTGCAACTTTACATAAATATTGGTTTTATTTTATTTTATTTTATTTTGTTTAAGACAGAAGTCTCATTAAATTGCCCAAACTGGATCAAACTTACGATCCTCCCTCCTCAGCCTCCCAAAGCATCCAGAGTTCATTTGAGATTACAGGTACGTGCTACTGTGCATGACTCAGAACGCAGTTCTAGACAGGCATGATAGTGTGTGTTTGTAACCCCAACACTCAAGGAGGCTGAGGAAGGAGGATCACAAATTCAAGCATGGCCTGGGAAACTGAGTGACTAAGCAAGCTCTGTCTCAAAATAACATATTAATAAAATAAAAAGGATGAAGCTCAGTGCCGATCCCCAGGACCACAAAAACAAAACAAAACTCCCCTTGAGGATGTAGATGGAATAATAGTTCAGGGGCAGAATACTTGACTAGCACGCACAAGGCCATGGACCCCTGGTCAGTATTTCTTTCCTCAATGTCTTTGAACATCCTCATGGTTTACTATGGCATGAGTCTACCCAATATAATACTATTCTCAAATAAGTGGTAGGTTTTTAAAGAGAATCTATGTAGTGCAATACTATGGATTAAATGCAGGACCTTGGCATGCAGCTACATGTAGGGCTTCCCCCCCTCCCCCTACACACCTCTTTTTGGAAATATTCTTTTTTTATTTTTTTAGGTTTTTTGAGACAGGGTCTCGCTTTGTAGTTCAGGCTGGCCCTGTGCTCAGCCTCAAACTCACATCACAATCCTCCTGCCTCTGCCTCCCGAGTGCTGGGATTACAGACGTGAGCCACCACGCCCGGCACTGTGGTATGTGGTACTGGTTGCTGCTGGGTGTGGGTCTCCACACCCAGTATTGTTATGTGGTTACTGGGGAATCGAAACCGGGCCCTTGCGCTTGCAAGATAGGCGCCGGAACCACTGAGCTAACTCCCCGGCCCCCTTTGGAAATATTCTTGCTAAATTGCCTGGCTGGGCTCAAACCTGTGATCCTGCTGTGCACTGTGGTGCATCCCTGTAATCCCAGGACTCAAAAGACTAGGGCAGGAGGATTTTCATAAACTGGAGGCCAGCCTAGGCAAAATAGTGAGTTCAAGGCCAGTGTAAACTACACCAAAAAACCCTATCTCAAACACTCTCCCCCCCAAAATGATAATAAATTTTCGATCCTTCCCCCTCAGCCTCTCAGTACTGGGGTCGAGGTGTGTGTCACCATGCCTGGCTCATCTCTAATTTAGGGTGATTTCAGACTGAAAAAGTCAGCGTATGTGAAATAACTGGAGAAGGACTGAGGATGTAGCCCCGTGCTCGCATGTGCCGGATCCTGAGTTCAATCTCCAGCACGACATGAGAAAACAAACGCCAGGAGGAAAAGAGGGAGGGGGATAAAATGAACAAATGTCCAGGACTTTGAGTGTGTAATCATTCAAAGATGCCAGCTATTATTAGCGTCGCCTGCATGACCGCAGCAGTCCAGAAATCAGGACTCTCCAGGTCCCCGCATTTTTAGTTCAATTTACACAACCTCCTTTACACCCAAGGCGTCCTGACATTCCGATGCTGCCCTCCCTGCCACCACTCACCTGGGTCAGCTGGTCCTCGGCCAGGACTGTGCCCCGCTCCTTATACTTGGCCTGTGGACAGAGACTCGCGTGAGTGACAGTGGGCGCCGGGGGCCCCCGCTTGTATGGCCGGCCACCTCTGAAGTGAGCAAAGGGAACGTGTCTCTTCATTTTCCTTCCTCTGTGTAAGGAAGGATAGAGTGAGGGAGATGACTTGTCTGTTCTCAAGTTCAGGGAACAGGAGTGAAGGGGTACAAAGTCAGGGGTGCTGCCACACCGGTCACCGGGAGCTGAGGACAGTATCTGCGTCCTGAAGCCCAACTTCGTTTCTGCTGAGAAGTGACTCAGTGTGCAGAACTCTGCCGCGGAGCTTGTCTCGCGGCCGGGGCTGACCGGCAGCCCTCACCTCAGCAAGCTTCTTTTTGGCGATAGCGCCAGCTCCCACCCCGCGGCGGTGCATCCCCGTCCTGGGCGCGCGGGCAGCCCCGCCGCCGGGACCCCCGCTTGCCGCGCCCGGGTCCCGCCGCCACCTTCCAATCCGGAAGTCCGGGTATGCGTCATCAGCGCGCGCCGGAAGTCACGCATCGCCCTTCCGGCTGCGGGTTGAGGGGCTTCTAGGGCAGTAACTCTACCTTTCGCTGGTGACCAAGGTCTGAGAAGCACCAGTGACGCAGAAGTTGCGGAGCTGGGATGCGATCCCAGCCCTGATTGGCTGGCGCGGAGACGCGGACCCTCCCCCCGCACGACCCGTTCCACAGATGCCTTCCGACCACCTTGAACTGGCCCAGCCTATGCCGGCTGTGGGACTTGGTGCAATGCAGAAACCATGGTTGTCCTTTCAACACATTCTAGCCTTTTCGGTTTTCTGTCTGTGTAGTTCAGGTTATCCTTGAACTTACTATCTCAAATTTGTGGCGATCCTTCTGCCTCAACCTCCAGAGTGCTGGGATTACGGGCGTGCACTACCGCGCCCAGGTTCGTTTTTAAAAATTTATTCCCCTATTTTGGTTCATTGCAGCTTTATAAGCATACCCTCACGCATACTGTCCTCCAGTGGACCGATCCATCACTTTTTGCACCAAACAAACCATCCCCAATCAAAAAACAAAATTACAGAAATCTTAATTGGCTTTATTTTCAGTTCTAGAGTTAGGCAGCTCTTCATTCCACGACGCAGAGTACTAAGTATTCTGATGATCCCACTTACAGAGGTCCGGGTTACAGGCAGAAAATCTTGAATAAAGCAGAACCAGAGTGGTCGTTTCAAAGTTACAGTCCTTGTGAGGTGGGGACACAGAGACAGAATAATAGGCAAATAACTGATATGTTAATATCATTTCCCGTTAACTTTCAGCATTAAGGATCGAGACAGGGAAATTTTATTATCACCCGGATGGAAACTGCTCAGGAATATGCCTCTAATCCTGTTTT
>PVIR01036853.1:0-15645 GCA_004026965.1 Petromus typicus | reverse complement strand
TAATACTGAATTCTTATAAAGAATGGGAAAAGTTATATATCATTTCAAATAAAATATTTAATGCATAATTCCTACTTACATGCAGATTTTTAAACATATGCAGAATAATATCCAGATGAATTATATCAAAATGTCAAGAAGTAGGTATTTTGAGGTACCAATATTGTGATTTTATTTTTATATTTTCTTGAAAAATTTCCAATGATCTACTATATGCTAACATGTATAACATACTTTAATAATCAGAAAGGTGTGTTTAGTTTCTGAACCCACATGCAGAACAATTCCATATATTGGAAAATATAAGGAAAATATATATTGGAAAGTATAAGGAAAATTGATCATGACTGATAGCTTACTTTGTTTTGCATTGCTTTAACAAAATACTGGAGACAAAGTACTTTATAACGAAAAGAGATCTATTTAGCTTGTAGTTCTGGAGCGTAGTGTCAATATTGGCTTTTACTTAGGATGCCGGAGCAGAGACAATCACACAGTGGGAGTGCTTCCAAAGCAGAGAAGTCAATGGCAAGATAGGAAGCAAGAGAGAAAGTCTTGGGAAAACTGAACTTGCTTTGTAACAACCTGCTCTCATGCTAACCAATCAAGTCTAAACCTATTCCATTCTCCCTAGATGAACATTAATCCTTTCTTAGGACAACACCCTCATGGTCTAATGACCTCTGTTTTGGCTTTATCTAGATGAGCCTCCAAAACTTCATGCACTCATAGCTGGGGCTTTTGAGACATGGATGGATTCTGGATGTGTAATACTGGACTTAAGATGTGATAAGTGGATTAGCTCACTGGTTGGCTTAGCAGGGAACTGGGTGTGGATAATGGTAGGTCTGTTCTCGGTATGAGTGTATCACCCAATAGGCATGTAGCCTGAATGGAATAAAAAGTGAAAAGGAGGTTCACTGATTACTTCTGCCTACCCTGCCATGGACTGTCTGTCCTCTCCTACATTCCTCAGTCTGCCACCAAGTTTCCCTTCCATGGAGCCAGCCAACTTGGACTAGAACCCCTAAAAAATGAGCTAAAATAAACCTTTTTTCTTTCACTTGTGGCTGTAACTCTTTAACTTGTGGAAGTAACTCACATGACCTTCCAGAGACCATGCCTCTTAAAGATCTCCCCACTCATCAGTGCTGTTACACTGGAGACCAATATCCCAGTAAATGACCTTTTGGGGAACAAACAACATCCAAACCATAGTAACTGTGAGTCCTGAAAAGCTCAAATCAGACCAGAAGGATGCTACCAAAAGGAAAGAAAGAAGGATGGAAGGATGGAATGTAAGAAAATCTCAGCAGCTACAGAAAGAACTCTGGTAAATACATTTTTTTTTTTTTGAAATAGGGTCTTGCTTTGTAGTTTAGGCCTATCTTGAATTCACTAGATAGCTCAGGTTGGCCTCAAACTCACAACAATCCTCCTGCTTCAACCTCTCAAATGCTGGGATTATAGGTGTGTGCCACCACGTCTACCTTGATGAGTGCAATTTAAGAGCTCAATAAGACAAACAAAGAATAGAAAGACAAATGCAAAACCAAGGGACAGTGAAGTTCTGAGAGTAGTGCCAATAAGGGCTATGGAACAGAACTTCATGATTACAATCTGTCTGAGGCTTTGGCCTGGGAAACCTTTTTTCATCACTGCTATCATTTAGGTCTGAAATATTCTTTTTTTTTCAGGTTTTTTGAGACAGGGTCTCGCTTTGTAGTTCAGGCTGGCCCTGAGCTCAGCCTCAAACTAACCTCACAGCAATCCTCTTGCCTCTGCCTCCTGAGTGCTGGGATCACAGGCATGAGCCACCACACCTGAAACTGTGGGATGAGGTACTGGTTGCTGTTGGGTGTGAGTCTCCACACCCAGTATGGTATGTGGTTACCGAGGATCAAACCCGGGTCCTTGTGCTTGCAAGACAGGCGCCAGAACCACTGAGCTAAATCCCCGGCCCTACAAGGTCTTAGTTTTAAAGTCTTTTCAGGAGATTATTTTCCCATAGTGAAATACTAATTCAGCTTTATCAAATTTGATGCTTAAACCAGTCTGACTCCCCACTTTTACTGTCAGAGCTCTACTTGAGAGCTTATTTGCATGTTAACTTGTACAAAATTGCATTAATGGAAAGAACTTATTTTATAGCAACAGAGGTATAACAGTGTGAACCACTGAGCTAAATCCCCAGCCCCAGGTCTGAAATATTCTTCAAAGCCCCATGTGTTAAAGTTTTGATCCACAGGCCAAGATGTTACTGGGGATAGTCAAATCTTTCAGAGGGGTGCCTAATAGGATGAAATTAAGTCACTGGGGATATATTCCTGAGAGGGATATTGGGATCCTGACCTCTGATCTGTTTCCCAGCCACCACGCAGTGAAAGTCCTCCTCCATGCTGTGTTCCTGACAGAGAAATACTATACAATAAGTCAGGCCCTTGCCTTTTGCCTTACTGTTTTTTTTTTCTTCTACAAAATATTTCATTTCAGAAATGTAATGGTTGGTACAGTTGGGCAGTGCTCCTGACCTGTGTATCAAAATGTTCTGTGAATGTTTAAACTGTGTGACCTTTCAGGAATGTTCCGTTCAGTTGTGCTTTTCACAAGGATGTTCTCTAACTCTGCCTCCTCCTTTCTATGAGCATGCGCAGCTGCTACGCCCTACCCAGTAGGCGCCTGTATAGAGAGGCTCTCATTTTCGATAAGGTGTTCAGATTTTGAGTATTAACTTCTCTGAGCTCTTTGTTGAGCTCACTGGCATCACAAAGATTTTTCTTCACCTCTTCAAGTGATCATCGTATTCTTGAGGTTTCCAACTGTGAGAGCTGTCACACTGAGCTGTGAAGCCTTCTGAGCCAAGGCACTTGGCTGAAGCACTGAGCTGTAACACTCAGCTGTGCTTCTGAGGTGTAACACTTGGCCACATCACTGAGCTGCTCTGCTCTGCTATAAAACTCCCACAACGATGTACAGCATCATACTATAAGTTCCTAGCCACAGATGAGTGACCATGGATTGAAATCTCTGAAACCATGACCCCAAGTAAACTTTTCCTCCTATAAGTTGTTTATATCAGTTATTTTGTCACAGTTCAAAAACTGATTAACACAGTAACTTTGATTTTTTTTTTTTTTTTTTTTTTTTGAGACAGGGTCTTGCTTTATAGTTTAGGCTGGCCCTGAGCTCAGCCTCAAACTCACATCACAGCAATCCTCCTGCCTCTGCCTCCCAAGTGCTGGGATTACAGGCATGAGCCACCATGCCTGGCACTGTGGTATGTGGTGCTGATGGCTGCTGGGCATGAGTCTCCATGTCCAGTATTGTATGTGGTTACCAGGGATTGAACCCAGGTCCTTGTGCTTGCAAGACAAACGCCAGAACCACTGAGCTAAATCCCCGGCCCTTTGATGATTTTTTTTTTTTTAAATTCTAACAACAAATGTTTCATTTCCTCAATAAAGCAAAGGTCCCTTGAACGGATAACATGAGCAAAAGTCTATCTTATACATTATCTCTACTCTTATGGATTTAAGTTATTTAGACTTGGGCAGAGTGGAATGTGAAAACTTGGCTATAATTCAGATTCTAAAGGTCCCTCAGAGCCCTGTGGTGTGTTAAAGACTCAGTTCCAAGCTTGGAGTTCTTGGGAGGTTGTAGAAACCGAAAGAGGCAGAGCCTGGTGGGAAGTTTCAAGTCACTGGGACACGATGCCCTAGAAGGGGACTTTTTTTTTTTTTTTTTTTGAGACAGGGTCTCACTTTAGTGGTTCAGGCTGGCCCTGAGCTCAGCCTCAAACTCACATCACAGCAATCCTCCTGTCTCTGCCTCCCGAGTGCTGGGATTACAGGCATGAGCTACCACGCCTGGCACTGTGGTATGTGGTACTGGTTGCTGCTGGGGTGAGTCTCCACGCCCAGTATTGTATGTGGTGACCGGGGATTGAACCTGGGTAATTGCGCTTGCAAGACAGGCGCCGGAACCACTGAGCTAAATCCCCGGCCCCGCTAGAAGGGGATTTTTCAACCTTAGTTTCCTTTCTTTCTCCTTCCTTGCCTCCCTCTCTCCCTTCTTCTTTTCCTTCCTTATAAATTTGTTAGCTCAGGTATTTATCATAATGATAGGAAATTAACATGAACATTAATAAAGAAGATGATTTTTTGTTTAGGAGTATCAGAAATCTGAAGGTAGTAATAAATTGAAACTTTCAAAAGGAGCCCAGATATCAGAAATAACTTTTTAAATTTCAGTTGAGTACAAACAGAAAAAAGATGACCCAGTCTATTACTTAGGAACAGGAGAGATTTTTATCAGAAAGAAAGCAGAACTTCTACATCCCTAATTTGCTTTCATCTTTACTGGAAAATAAAATCTTTTACCATGAAATGGGCAACAACAATGTTGATAAGAGGGAATTAAAGCTCCAAGTGAAGAGATTACAAAAAGTGCCTCTTTCCTCTAGCTAGCTAATGAATTAAAGTCACTTATGTCTATGAATTACTTTATAGGATGCTGATAACCCTTGCAAATGGGATTGCTAAATTGTTGTTAGGGATCTTGAAGGCAACTAGGAGAATAACATTCTAGAAGATGAAGGCTGGTGCTTTTATAACAACAATAAGGAAAAGAAAACTATAGCCTGGGAATCATACATTATATTTCAGTAAGTATTTTCACACCAATTCTTATTAGTTCTTTCAACAAAAAAGTTGAGTAAAATGAAAGAATAAATATGACCAAAAATGGCAGTGCCCCATGCAGAGGCCAGCAATTATGACCAGAGGGATCAATATAAATTATTCTACCCATTTTATGGTTAAGGAAGCTGAGATACAAATAGACTTGTTCTCAGTCTTACTGAGCACCTTGAAAACAAAAGCTCAGGCACACACACACACACACACACACAGAGTAGAAGACTGACATCATTTCTACCTTTGCCATTATTATTAGACTTTCAGAGATGATATATCTGCATTACAACAAATGCTTTCCTAACTTCCTCGGTCAGGCACACAGCCTGGCTATTCCTTCACAGACAGTGGGAGCTGGAGGTGTCAACCAGGAAACCCTGAGAGTTGTGTTGCAAAGCTCTTCCCTGACTATAGGTAGGCTGACTGGGCTCAGAGCCTGAATACTGCCAAAATCTGCATTTTATTTGATTCGGAGTTCTATTGCTGTGAGCACTGATTTTTTATTTATTTTTTTTTATGGTAAACAGAGGACTTTCCTGGGAAAATGTTGCAGAACTGACACAGTGATAGGAAGAACAGACTTGGAGAGGCTGAGAGAACTCACGTGGCAGGAGAACCATCTGCTCGGGGTGTCTAGCTGCAGCACACAGCCCAGATCAAGGAGTCTCAGTAAGGGCTGGGGAGGGCTAGCTTTAACGATGCTGCCCACTTCTTGCATTTGAAGATTTCATCGAAAGTTTATGAAGAAAGAATTGAGATTCCCCTCAAAAATCGGGGCTGTTGTACAAATGAGGTGAATGAACCACTTTATGAGCCCTTTCACAGGGACCCAAACGGGGCAGTTTATTGGGAGAACCTCTGTTTCTAGAGCCCACATTCACGTGTAGGGAAGTTCAGGGAGAAAAGCACCTCTCCCCGGCCAAACAATCAAGAAGGGACTGAGCCAGATAATGAGTGGGCAGCACTGTGTGATAGTACAGTAGGATAAGATGCCTACTGTCACTATGTATAGGACAGAAGATGGGATAAGTCTCTAACTGATGCATTTCCAGAAAGAACAGAGAACCTTCTTCCCAGCCTTTTGCCCTCCCTTTTCAAATGTATCTACTCATGGCAATGTGTGTTCCCTGCTCTCTGCATTGTAGGAACTTAGTAGGGTGGGTTCTAACCCTGTAATGAAGAGAGGAACGCAACTTAGCTATTGGCTTGATGAATCTAAGGTCCTGTCAATTATACAACTGATATCAGAGTCTCCCAGGCCCTACCCTCTTATTTCTGCCAGTGATCAAGACCAAGATGAGAAAGGAATGCTTGCAAAATCTGCAGATTAAGCAAAGCTATGAATAGCAGTGAATGAGTTTAATGGCAGAAACTGATTTTAAAAGAGCTCCATAGCTAGGTGTAATGCAGTGTGCCTATAATCCCAGCACTCAAGAGGCTGAGACAGAAAGACTGATGTGAGTTTGAGGCCTGCCTAGGCTATGTAGTAAGTTCAACGCCAGCCTGGAACAGTGAGACCCTGTCTCAAAAACCCTAAATAAGGGGCCAGGGATTTAGCTCAGTGGTTCCGGTGCCTGTCTTGCAAGCACAAGGACCTGGATTCAATCCCTGGTTAACCACATACAATATTTGGCATGGAGACTCATGCCCAGCAGCAATCAGTACCACATACCACAGTGCCGGGCGTGGTGGCTCACGCCTGTAACCCCAGCACTCGGGAGGCAGAGGCAGGAGGATTGTTGTGATGTGAGTTGGAGGCTGAGCTCAGGGCCAGCCTGAACTACAAAGTGAGACCCTGTCTCAAAATAAATAAAGAAAGAAAGAAAGACCTAAATAAATAAATTTTATAAAAACAGTTCCAGAAAAAGGTGGATCAACAAACCAATCTTGACAAGATAAATTATAATCACAGTAGTTGTGTGATTTATCATGCAGGTCGAAATAAAACCAAAACAAACAAGTACAGGAGTAGAAAAACATGGCTTCAGGTGGAGCAAACTTCAAAATGTAAAGAGACCATATACTAGAACTGTCTCAAAACAAGTCTAAAGTATGTCTTCCAAAGCCAGCTAAGTAAGTGTTAAGCTACATGACTATGTGAAACTGAAGGAGATGCTTTTCACCTCTGGGCTGAAGGGTGAAGGATTAGGCAGGAGCAGGGAGGCTACTTAGGTGCTGAAAGAAGAGCTCTTATCAAGCTTCATGACAGAGGCTTTAGTGGATAACCTGATATAATATGGAAACCAAAAGGACTTCCAGGATTGTGAATGTGAAGGTGCAGAGGGTGGGAACCACGTAGCAACTGGATCCAAGAAGAACATATGGATAAGTTACTGTAAATGTCAGCCAAGACCACCAGAAAGTAGACTTTGGGGGCCGGGGAGTTAGCTCAGTGGTTCCGGCGCCTGTCTTGGAAGCGCAAGGACCCGGGTTCGATTCCCCGGTAACCACATAACAATACTGGGTGTGGAGACTCGCAACCAGTACCACATACCACAGTGCCGGGCGTGGTGGCTCACGTCTGTAATCCCAGCACTCGGGAGGCAGAGGCAGGAGGATTGTGATGTGAGTTTGAGGCTGAGCTCAGGGCCAGCCTGAACCACAAAGCGAGACCCTGTCTCAAAAAAAGCCTAAAAAAAAAAAAAAAAAAAAGAAAGTAGACTTTGGTCAAGTATAAAAAATCCTTTGAGTTGACCTTTCTGACAAAAGACAAACAATAATAGCAAGGAGTAACGGTGGGAAAGCAACCAGGAAAATTGCTGTGAATTCACATACCGGATGTAGGGTGAGGCTGAACTACTGATTTAAGTCCCTGTCGGCTGTGCATTCCTATGATCTTGTCATAAAACAATAAATGCGTGGCCTTGTCTTAACTGCACTCACAGCACGGAGCAAATTAGGAAACATTAATCCAAGAGGAAACTCAGAAATCAAAGTTCATTCACACCACCATATTTGATAGCTAGCCAAGCTCCTGACACAAGAGTTCAAAGAGATCGAGGTCTTGTTTTTCTGGATGCCCGTGGAGAGCTCGAAGTCACCTGGCTGTGGGCTGCAGCCCTCTGGGTGGAAAGTGTGTCTGAGTCAGTGCCTCTGTCAGGAGACAGATGGAAGCAGCCACATAAGCTCTGGTCCCAATCCATTCCACCAAATGGAGAGACATGACAAGCCTTTTATTTTCAGGACGAAGC
This sequence comes from Petromus typicus, assembly GCA_004026965.1. Lineage (NCBI taxonomy): Eukaryota > Metazoa > Chordata > Mammalia > Rodentia > Petromuridae > Petromus > Petromus typicus. Next base: position 7,760 of record PVIR01036853.1, on the reverse strand, counting down.
ATCATTGATTATTCCTTGTTAATGCTTCCCTGTCGATGGCAGGCAGGGACTGGAGGGAAATGGAAGGATGTGATATCCGGGCCCCCTCAGTGGGAAAATCAATGTTGTATGGTTTGATATTTCATCCTAGGATAACCTCCTTTTCTAAGCTGCAGCCCACAGGCCACTGCTTCCCTCTTGAACAACTCCACCAGATCCTGTCAACTGCCCTTTGTATTCACCAAAGGACAATAAGGGAGGAGAGAGACGTGGGCACCTGGGAATGTTAAGTGCACCCTCATTTTCTCTTAGGGATGTATAGAAACTGAACAGTCTACCGGCTCCACTCAGGTTTCCTCTGCAGCTTCAGATCAGAGGGGAAGAGCCCACTAAGTCAGCTGAAGAACTTTGACTTATTACACATGCATCCAGCAGTCTGCTCACCTCAAAGGATGACCTTGGAAAACAGACAGCCCAGAAACGGCATGCCCCCTGGCACACTGCTGACAGCTACAAGTTCAGAGCAAGAGGCAAAGACTTGTAATGCAGAGAGGTGAGAGGGAAGAAGCATCCTCTTTCTTTGTGTACACACCACACACGGGCGCACGCACACACACATCAAAAATGTTTGTGTTTCTCCCTCCCCAAAAGGAGCTCAACATTCAAAACAAAACTCTTGAGAGCCGTGGATGTGACAGAAAGGGGAAGTTTTGTTCCTTCTGCGGTCTCAGGGTGAAAAGGAAGCAATACTCCTTGATGATTTTTTAAAAGGAGATACAAAACAATAATGTCCAGGTACCTAAAGCTGTGCTCTCTCTTCAGTTCCAAGCAGGGCTTCCCATTAGCATTTAACCTCATTGTGACCACAGCCACCTAGATCACAGAGCAGCATTGCTTCTGGAAAGCTCCAGAATGTCTGCTGCTCTTTCCCCTTCCTACAGGAGTTGCCCCAACATCGGTTACCCCCGTTTTTCTTGTTCCTGGGTCACGGCCTGATCCCTCTGTGAGAGGCCAGGTCAGGGGACCACCAGTGTGCTTGCAAATCTGACTCACGAGATACACATGGAAATGACTGAGCCCATGAGTCTGTTTACTGCTTTTTGAGGAAATTAACTCATGCTTTATACGTGTACTTGCTATGACTTGAACGTAGCACACATTTTGAGTGTCCCCCAGGGAATCAAGTATTGAAATGTAATCCCCATTGTAAAGTAATAAGACAGTAGAAGTTTACTTCAACTATGAAGTTTAGAGGTGAGGGTTATGAGAGAGGTATAAGAGTGAGGAAGTGTTAGGGCTTAGATCTAGATATCCCCCCCAAAGCTTCATGTGCTCCTCAGTGGGGATGTGGGGAGGCGACTAGATCATGCGTGTGCCCTACTGGAATCCACTGATGGGTTTGTAGCTGGGTGTGAGCCTGGGAGATGAAGCCTGGTGGCAACAGTGGGTCTCTGTGGGTGTGGCCCGGATATATGTAAATCCCTCCTGCCTACAGCATTTGCTGCTTCCTGTCTGTTCTGTCTTAGACTGGTTCTCAGCCACGCTGCGCTTTTGGAGCCAGCTGACTATGGACTGAAACCTCTATAAACTGTGAGCTCAAATAGTCCTTTCCTCCTTTAACCTATGAGTGTGGGGCATTTTGTCCAGCAAAGAGAAAAGTAATAGAGATAATGTCCTGAAGGTGGGGCCTCCACGATTGAAAGAGAGACTAGAAAAGACACATGTACACAGAGACACACAACATTCCCTGCTTTACCAAATGGTGCCCTGTGCTGCCCTAGGAGTCTGCCAGGGACATCTTTACCAGACATGATCCCTTGACATTGTAGCTCCAGAGATGGGAACCAAAATATACCTCTTTTTCTTATAAAGTTAACCCACCTGGATATTTCATTATTGTAATAAAAACATACTCATTGCTACCCATTGTGGATATTTTTTACTAGAGTTCTTACAAGTAATACTTTTGCAATGCATTTCTTTTCTTTCTTTTTTTTTTCTTTTTTGAGACAGGGTCTGATTTTGTAGTTCAGGCTCTCCCTGAGCTCACTATGTAGCCCAGGCAAACCTCAAACTCATAGCAATCCTCCTGCCTCTGCCTCCTGAGTGCTGGGATTACAGGTGTGACTACCACGCCCAGTATTCCAATGCATTTCTAAATGTATAGGATTTTATCTGTGTCATGAATATTATTTATTGTTTTCTTCAGTTTTTATTAGAACATATTTCCAATACGATCGATTTCTTATATTGGTACATGTACACGATATATCTTAACTCTTTTTTAACCACTTCCCCTCTCCCCCTTTCTCTTAATCCTCTTCTTATATGAAAAAGATCTATCTCCCTACTTTTTATTATCTATCCTTTTGTTTGCTCTTCATTTATAATTTGGGTTTCTCCTATAAATCATACAATATTTAAATTTGGGTGCCTGACATATTATTATGGTCTAAAGGTACAACCATTTTCTTACAAACAACTCAAGTTTATCTTTTCCGATAGCATTGTACTCCACTATGTATAAATAGACACAGCTGGCCTGGCTTCTCGACTTGGAGGGTGGGACCCCCATGTCTTTCCCAACCTAACCTTAAACTTCTCAGGGGGTTTATGTCTAGTCCGCATCCTTTCCTCAACCATTTTTCTGTGGCCATCTCCCACCTGTCTTTGTGGTAGGAAACCACACGAGCTGTAGGAAGTGCTGGGAAGTTGCTCTTGTAGCTGCTCTAGCTGCTGGGAAGTGCTCTTTCCCAAACTGCTCTTCATTAAACACTCTCAAATATGGCAGGTGTTGACTGGATTTCTTCTTCACCGGTCACCTGCCATGAAGAACGGGTCACTTTCAGAGTAATATTTCATGGTGTTTTGTAGTTTACGTTCACCGTGGATGCCTCTTGGGACTAGCATTCTGAGGAAGTTCGTTGTTTCTCCCTGGAACTGCTGGTCTTACCTCCTTAGAGGAGATGGATCCCCTTCCTGTGAGCTGGGGTTAGTGGTCCGGACTGCATTTTCTTTTCTCTGCTTGTGCTCTGTCTCTCTAGCCTCTCTAGTTTCTAACCTCCCTGCCAGCTCCCTCCCAATTCCCAGAGATCTTTTTTTCCAGTTGTTTTCCAGGTGTCTTAATTCCAGGTCGTGGAGAAGCTATATCTTCCTGCTGGCTTTTACTCTGCCATTTTTAATCCTTTGTGTAATGACTTTGAATCCACTGGCTTTGCTAAATTTACTTCCTTCTTATAAATTAATAGACTGTTGTAGATTCTTTTGGATTTTTTAAAAATATAAACAGACATACATACCATCTGTGAATAAGAACTGTATTATTTCTTTCTTTACAATCTGTAAATTTTTTTGGGGGGGATATTGCAATGGTTAGGTTCTCAAGTATAATATCAAACAGAAGGAGTATTAGGAGGGATTCCTACTACTGGAGAAAGCTTTAGAAATCTCATATTAACTGTGATATATTTTGCATATATATATACTGGAAATACTATTTCTAGTATTTATTATGAATATTTAGTTTAAGTCTTTTTCTGCATTTTTCTTCTGAAAAGAGATGCATATCCTTTATCATCTTCATTTAGTGAAATACTCTACTTTAAAAATATAATTTATGGGCCGGGGAGTTGGCTCAGTGGTTCCGGCGCCTGTCTTGCAAGCGCAGGGGCCCGGGTTCGATTCCCTGGTAACCACATAACAACACTGGGTGTGGAGACCCACGCCCAGCAGCGGCCAGTGCCACATGCCACAGTGCCGGGCGTGGTGGCTCACACCTGTAGTCCCAGCGCTCGGGAGGCAGAGGCAGGAGGATTGTGATGTGAGTTTGAGGCTGAGCTCAGGGCCAGCCTAGACCACGGAAGTGAGACCCTGTCTCAAAAAACCTAAAAAAAAAAAAAAATAATAATTTATATATCATAAAATTCATCTTTTCAGGGTACCATTTGTGGTTTTTAATATACTGGCAAAGTTGTGCAATCATCACTACTACATAACTCTGGAACATTTTTATCGCAAATTTCATATTCATTAGCACTTAGACCTCCCATTCTTCATTACTCTCTGCCCCAGGAATTACTAATCTATCAGTCTCTATGGATCTGATTGTTCTAGAATCACATAATACGTGGTCCTTGTGCATTACTTAGTACAAATATTCTGTATATATCTATATTGTAGCATGAATTGGTACTTCACTGTTTTTGTAGCTGAGTAATGATCTATGAAATAGATATACTACTTTGTTTTTCTGTTCATCAACTGACAGATATTTGGGGTATATTCACTTTTGACAATTATAAATGATGCTATTATAGATATTGTATACAAGGTTCTGTGGGGACATAGGCTTTTAATTTTCTTGGATATATACCTAATAGTGGTACCTTAAGGTTGTCATTTGCATTTCTCTAATGATTAATGATATTAAACTTTCATGTACGCTTTTTGATCACTTGTACATCTTCTTTGAAGAAAAGTTTATTCAGGTCCTTTGCCTATTTTTAAATTAGGTTGTTCACCTTCTGGTTGCTGAGTTCTAAGTCTTCCTTATGTAACTGGATACTAAACCCTTGTCAAATGTGTGATTTGCTAAAAATTTCTCCCATTCTGTGAGTTGTCATTTTCTTTTCCTGTTTTTTCTCCAGCACTGAAGAGCAAATCAAGCCTCATACATGTTAGGCAAACATTCTACCATCAGACTGTATGTTCAGCCTTAATTTTCTTGATTCTTGACAATCTTTCTTTAAAGTATAAAAGTTTTAAATTTTAATGAAGTTCAACTTTATCTTTAGTTGCTTTTGGTATCATATCTAAGAAACTCTTTTTTAATTCAAAGTCATAAAACTTTTTTTTTTTTTTTTTTTTTTGAGACAGGGTCTTGCTTTGTAGTTCAGGCTGGCCCTGAGCTCAGCCTTGAACTCACAGCAATCCTCCTGCTTCTACCTCCCCAGTGCTGGGATTACAGGCATGAGCCACCACACCCAGCATTGTGGTATGTGGTACTGATTGCTGGTGGGTGTGTGTCTTCACGCCCGCATTGTTGTATGTGGTCACCGGGGATCAAACGAGGCCCTGTGCTTGCAAGGCAGGTGCCAGAACCATTGAGCTAAATCCCTGGCCCCATTGTAATTTTTTTTTTTTTGAACCTTGGAAAGTATAATTTCTAAATACTTGAGGATTTTCTACTTTTAAAAAAAACTGATTTCTAGTATAATCCCATTTTGTCAGAGAAATGTTTTAGGTAATTTTACTCTACAAAATTTGTTGAGACTTAAAAACTAGCATATAGTAAATTTTGATAAGTATCCCATGGGTATTTAGAAAGAATCTATCTTCCAACAGTGTTGGCTGTAGTGTTCTATATACTAATTAGGTCTGATTCATTACTTTTTGTCATAATCTTCCATATTCTTGATTGATTTTACTATCCTTTATCAGTAATTTTGCTTCCCATCATTAGAAACTATATAGGTACATCAAAATACTTACTATACCTTGTGAATAGATTGTCTTATCTTCTTGATACATTCCTTTGGATCTTTAGGAATGCATTCCTATATCTGGCATGACCAATGAGTGTATATATTAGTCTTATTTTGACTGGTCTTTGCTCCTATTATCTTTTATCCATCTTTTTACTTTCAATCTGAAAGCAATATTTATATTTAGGTTTTAAAAACACTTATCCATAGAATAGGAACCCTCTTTAAGATGACTCTAAACTGTCCTCACCTCCTAGAAGTAAAATCTTGTGTAAGGACTGAACTTAATTCTTCTCTAATGAATTCAACTGATTAGCCAAACTCATAAGTCATTTCACATGAACAGAGCTAAATCTATCTGTAGAACAAATTCCTGGTTTTGCTACATTAAAAGATGCACCTTCCTAATTTTCACATATCCTACCAGCCTCTATAGTTTGTACTAATGTATATGCGAAATTGTGTCTTTAACCACACACTTGCCAGGAGAGCATGCTATCCATTTTATTATTTTTGAAGGGGAACAATTCCTCTTACTGAACTTTCTCATATGCTTGAATCAATTTTATTATCTTTCCTGAATGTCACTATTATTTTCCTTAGTTCAATTTTACATTGCATTATTCTTTTATATTTATAGGGGCTCTTCTACGTTAGCTCCTCATCATAGTATAGTTACTAATATCTCACAGATTCTCATTTGTATTTATGATAATATAGCCATGAAGAAAATTTCTCTCTCTATGAAATGCAGTCTAGCAATTTTTTCTTTTATGGCTTCCAAGTTTTGTATTATAGCTAGGCCTTCTTTACTCTCAAATGATATAAGAGCTTTCTTTTTTTATTTTCCTAGGATTTTTAGAATTTGATTTTTTTATGTTTAAATCTTCAGCATTAGGTAACTTGTCCTGATATAAAGAGTGAAGTATGGATCTAACTTAATTTTTTCCCAGATGCCAACACAACGGTCCCCATCCTGGTTACTGAATAATAATTTTTCTATGGATTGAAAAGCCACCTTTATCATAGCCTCAACTCCCATGTGTATTTAGGTCTATTTCTGAACTGCTGTATCCATCTGTGTACAAATTATTTTCACTGTTTTCATTTCTGTAGATTTATAAGCTGTAATGCCTAGTAGTCTCCCTCTATTCCTGTCCCTTTCTATCCTCTTATTTTTCCATATAAATTCAAGACTCAGTTTATATAAATCTTTCAAAAAATCTTAAAAATGTTCCTTCTGGAAGTCTGTCAAATTTACAGGTGAAGGGGAAGAGCTATCTTTAGAATGCTGGTCATTCCTATGTAAGAACGTGGCACACTGTTAACATTTGTTTGTGTCTTGTTTTGCATATATCATTAATATTTTAAAGTTTTCTGCAAGTGATAGAATTTTTCATAAGTTTTCTTTTCAGATGCTGTTATGTTTTTTTTATCGTATAGCACGAAATAAAATTGTACAAAGACCACTGATTTCTGAAAATTTACTAAATTCTTTTGTTTTTGGTTAGTACTCTTTACTTTCTAGGTAAATAAGCCCGTAATACTGTCTGAAAATTATAAATTTTTACCTTCTTTTCCCTTCTGATTTCTGTATCTTTTTCTTTCTCCTCTCTGTTTTGTCTAAGTCCTGCAGAACAATTTTAAATAATAGTGATGATTAGCAGACATCTTTGTCTTGTTCTAGCTTTAATGAAATTGCTTCTGATATTCTCAATTAAGCACGACATTGGGTTGGAATTGAGATAAATATATTTTATCATATTAAGGAAACACCCAGCTACTCCTAATACTAAATGATCCTTGCATTCGCTTAGTCATGGTGAATTACTTTTATCTAGAGCTGACTGGGTTCAAATCTGAGCATCACCATTTGTTAGTTATTTGCATTTTACCTTTTAAAATAAAGATGGTAAAAATATTCACATCTTAGGTTGTTCTACAAATCAACTAAGGGAAAGCTGAGCATCTTTTCATGTCCCTATCTTTCCCTCATTTTTCTATATAATATTCTCTATTTTTAGAAATTCTTTACATATTTGAGATATTAGCCCTTAATCTGTGATGCAATGTACAATCATGTTTCTCAGTTATCAGTCGTATTTTAGGTATGTTTTTTCTTTTGAGACAGGGTCTTGCTTTGTAGTTCAGGCTGGCTCTGAGCTCAGCCCCAAACTCATAGCAATCCTCTTGTCTCTAGCTCCCAAGTACTGGGATTACAGGTGTGAGCCACCACACCCAGCACTGTGGTATGTGGTACTGATTGCTGGTAGGTGTGAGTCTCCATGCCTGGCATTG
>PVIR01036852.1:0-15235 GCA_004026965.1 Petromus typicus | reverse complement strand
TTTTTTTTTTTTTTTAAACAGGGTCTCACTTTCTAGTTCAGGATGGTCCTAAAGTCAGCCCTTAACTCAGCAATCCTCCTGCCTCTGCCTCTTGAGTGCTAGGATTACAGGTGAGAGCCACCATGCCCAGCATTGTGGTATGTGGTACCAATTACTGGTGGGCATGAGTCGCCATGCCCACACTGTTGTATGTGGTTACCACAATCAAACTCAGGACCCTGGCGCTTGCAAGCCAGGCGCCAGAACCACTGAGCTAAATTCCTGGCCCCAAAAATAGAATCTTAAAAGTTGTTAGGGCAAAGCAACAAATCAGTTATAAAAGTAAGTTCAGGGCCGGGGATTTAGCTCAGTGGTTCTGGCGCCTGTCTTGCAAGTGCAAGGGCCCAGGTTCGATCCCCAGTAACCATATACAATACTGGGCGTGGAGACCCACGCCCAGCAGCAATCAGTACCACATTGCACAGTGCTGGGCGTGGTGGCTCTCGCCTATAATCCCAGCACTCGGGAGGCAGAGGCAGGAGGATTTCTGTGATGTCAGTTTGAGGTTGAGCTCAGGGCCAGCCTGAACTACAAAGCGAGACCCTGTCTCAAAAAACCTAAAAAAACGTAAGTTCATAAAGGTTATAGCAGACTTCTTGACAGAGGCCTCAACACATTTCAGCTGGCTTGAACCACTGATGTTACATGCATGACAGTCACATCAGGCAGCCTGTGCTACTGCTTGTACCTGCAGTGGTACTGGCAGTCTGATGTACAAATTATGGTCCCATCAGGAACATGTTAAAAGCCAGGAACATTCACAGTAAAGTGCTTTGTTCCCAAAAGAAAAACAACTTTCAATCCTGACTAATATAACCTATAAGACCATCTTTTAAATTTAATGAAAAAGACATTTCATTACAAAGAACATCTTACGAAATCTGTAACAACAACAACAACAACAACAACAAAAAAAAAAAAAACCCACAGTACTTCAGAAGATACTCAAAGATATCCTATACAGGAGTCATGAAGCCACCAATGCCCAAAACATATAGAAAGAATGTAAGAAGCAGAAGGAGTAGTTAAGCAAAAGGGGAAAACAAATGAATCAACAACAGAAAAAGAATACAATGACAAGTATAAGCAATGATAAATGATAATTTTCAGTGTACAGCAATCTCCTCAGAATTTAGCCCCCAACACAAACTGATTAGATAAAAAACAAAACCCAACAGTACGCTGCACATAACAGACATATTTAATACAACTACAATCCAAATGCAAAGATATTATAAAGATGAGAGCAGAAATTAATGAAATTGAGACAAAAAATACAAAATAAAGAATCAGCAAATTAAAGAGCTGGTTCTAATGCCAGGTGTAGTAGCTCATGCCCATAATCCCAGCACTCGGGAGGCAGAGGCCAGAGGATTGCTGTAAGTTCAAGGCTTGCCTGGCCTACATAGTGAGCTCAGAGCCAGCCTGAATTACAAAAACAAGACCCTGTCTCAAAAACAAAAACAAAAAGAGCTGGTTCTTCAAAAGAATAAACAAAATAAACAAACTCTTAGACCAAATTTACCCCCCCAAAAAACCCGCCATCAGTGCAATTAGAAATGAAAACTGTGAAATCAAAATGGACACTGCCAAAATACATATTAACTATTTTGAACACATAATACTCTGAATAAACTTGAGAATACTGAAGAAATAGATAAGTCCCTTGACACATATGGATTATCAAAACTGAATCAAGAAGATAAAAGATCTGAATAGTCCATCTGATAAGCAACAAAATCAAAGCATTAATTAAAAAAATCTACCAACTAAGAAAAGCTCAGGACACAAGAGATTCACCATTAAACTGTGTAAGAACTTCAGGGAAGATCTAAAGCTAATATTTCTCAAACTCCTTAATTAATTAATTTTCAGTTTTTTGAGACAGGGTCTCACTTTGTAGTTCAGGCTGGACCTCAGCTCAGCTTCAAACTCAGCAATCCTCCTGCCTCTGCCTCCCAAGCACTGGGATTACAGGCGTGAGCCATGATGCCCAGCACTGCAGTATGTGGTACTGATTGCTGGTGGGTGTGAGTCACCACACCTGGCACTATTGTATGTGGTTACTGGGGATCAAACCCAGGACCTTGCGCTTGCAAGGGATGCGCTGGAACCACTGAGCTAAATTCCTGGCCCAAACTCCTTAAAACAAAAGGGAAGGAGTACCTCTAAACTCATTTCTCTAAGACAGTATTATTTTAATTTCCCAAACCCAACAAAGATATAACTAAAAAAAGAATACTAAGCCAAGAGTATTGTGTAACTAAGAATACAGGACAATTTCTTTAACATATTTCTGCAGGTTTGATCTTCATCCACCACTGATAGATGCATAACTGTTCCATTGGGCAGTTTGTACTACTAACAGTAGTACTACTTGTAATAGTAGTAGTCATGCATGGGACAGTCATGCATGTTCCATGGTACTTTACATCACATGACAGCAAGATATATACTATGGCTCCATCTCGAATGTGTTAAAGGGCATACATCCTTTAAAAATCCTCAACAAGAAAATGGCAAACACAACGTAACAAATCAGTAAAAAGATCATACAAATCATGACCAAGTAGGCTTCTAGAGCAATCAACCAAGAGAAAGAAAAGGGATACACATAGGAAAAAAGTCAAATTGCCATTATTCACAGATAACATCCTGTTTTCCATAGAAGATTCAAGAAATTCCACCAGAAGACTAGTAGAATAATCAAATTCAGTAATGGCAAGATACAAAATGCATACAAAAAAACCAATAGTATTCCTGATACCAATAATGAACCTACTGAGCAAGAAGTTAAAATACTAGAAGTTGAAATAGCCTTAAGAAAACCAAATTCTTAGGAATTAATCTAAGGAAGTTCAAGACTTCTAACATGAAAACAATATTCTGAAAAGTAAGATCAAAGAGGGCATTGGAAAGTAAAAAACACAACTCTTATTCCTGAACAGGCAGAACCAATATTGTCAAAACAGCCATACTACCAAAATGATATAAGCATGTAACACAATTCCAATGAAAATTCCAATAGCATTCCTCACAGAACTAGAAAAAAAAAATCCTAAAATTTATATAGAGCCAGAAGACACCCAGAATAAGAGAAACCACCCTTGACAACAAAAGCAAGGCAGGAGGCATTGCAATGCTGGATTTCAAGTTTTTCAATGTACGATGATAAAACATGCTGCTAGCACAGAAACAGGCAAGTGGATCAATGAGACAGAACAGAGGATGCAGGAAAAAACCCTAGATACATTCGGCTACCCAATCTTTGACAATTAAAAGGGAAGGAGTATTTCCAAACTCATTTCTGTAGGAAAACCATGTTGGAACATGTTGGAAGATAGTTTCTTTTATAAATAGTGTTGGGAAAATTAGCCATATATATCCATAAGATTGAAGCTAGATATTTCTCTCTCACCATGCACTAAATTAAAATAAAAATGGGTCAAAGGTCTACATATTAAAATACTTAATGACTGAAAAATAAAATAGATAAGTCAAAGTCATAGGCACAAATACTTTCTGAACCGAATACCAACTACACAAGAAATACCATGAAGGATCAATAAACTGGATATTATATTAAAAAGCTTCTACACAACAAAAGAAACAATTAAAAAAATAAAGAAAAATCTGTAGAGTGGGAGAATTTTTTTGGCAGTTACACTTTGGACAGAGGCCTAATGTCTACAATGTATACAGAGCTCATAAAAATTAGACCCCAAGAAACCAAGACCCAATAAAAAAGTGGGCAACTAAAATTAAAAGATTTCTCAGAAGTACAAATGGCATATAAATTCATGAAAAAGTTCAACATCACTAGCCATTGGAAAAATCCAAGTTAAAACGAGATTTCATCTTACTCTAAAAAGAATGACCAACATCAAGAAATCAAGTAGTAACAAATGCTGGCAAAGCTATGGTGGAAAAAAGGGAGCCCTTCTTCATGGTTGGGGAAACCACTATGGAAAGAAATATGGAAAATTCTCAGGCTGGGGAGTTAGCTCAGTGGTTCTGGTGCCTGTCCTGAAAGCGCAAGGACCGGGGTTCAATCCCTGGTAATCACATACCATACTGGGCGTGGAGACTCATGCCCAGCAGCAACCAGTACCACATACCATAGTGCAAGGCGTGGTGGCTCACGCCTGTAATCCCAGCACTCAGGAGGCAGAGGCAGGAGGATTGCTGTGATATGAGTTTGAGGCTGAGCTCAGGGCCAGCCTGAACCACAAAGCGAGACCCTGTCTTAAAAAAACCTAAAAAAAAAAAAAAAGGAAAATTCTCATAAAATAAAAATTCTGCTTGACCCACCTATTCCCTTACTAGGTATCTTCTCAAAGAGTTAAAGACATTATGATACACGCCTACCCCATGTGTAGAGCAGCACAATTCATAATAGCTCAATTTTAGAAGCAGCTTGTGTATCCAACATTACGTGAGTGGATGAAGAAAATGTGGTATTTATGCACAAATACTCTGCTATAAATTACTTTAAAGAAATGGATAAAGAAAATGTATTTATAATGGAGTACTACTATACTATAAATCTGAGTCATTTATAGGAAAATGGATACAACTTGAGACCATAATGATAAGCAAAATGAGAAACATAAGCTTAAACAACATATAACTTAGATGAGAAACTCAAAGTGTAAATACTTTTTAAAAATCAAAGGCTAAATCTTTTGTAAAAAGACAGAAAATAAGGGCTAGGTATCTGGCATATATTTATAATCCTAGTATTCTGGAGGCTGAGACAGGAGGATCACTGCAAGTTTAAGGCCAGTCTGTGTTATATATGGAGTTCAAAATTAGCCAAAATTGAACAGCAAGCTCTTCCAAACAACAACAAAAATATATATACATATAGATAACAGGAAACAAGGAGATACATTTTTTGCAAATAGGAAGATCTAGATAAGGTGACAGTGGGATGTGAGAAAAAGGAGAATAAAAATAAGATATGTTAATTACATGTACCTAATCCTTGATATCAATGTAAACTTTATATTCCACAAATATATACTAATAAAATATTTTTAAAAAGAAACAAAAAGTGAGTGTTGAGGCAGACAGTGGGGAAGACCGGCATTAGGGCTGAGGTGAGAAGAGATTTTGCGTTCTATTATACCTTTTATTTCTTTTTTAAAAAATTGAAGTAAAAACCATCAAGTACACTCTATGGCTGTGAAAACCAATGATCATTAAGGATCTTGCCTACATTTTCATTGGCCTTTTGCTTGGTTTGATGAGTACATGTTATCAAATGGAAAAACTACCGTCTGTGATGCAGTCTTCTTTAATCAGCATGTGTGCATCTCTTGGTTCCAGCTGTATGTGGAACATGAGAGATGGAGAGAGAAATCAAAGAAGTCTTGGTCAAGTGCTGCTGATAGGTGGCCCTGGAGGTACTGTTCCATGGTGACAGAGATCAGAGGCCACCTGAGGTCCTATAGGAGAAACTGCTTGAAAGGCTAGGGCTCAGGTTGCCTAAAAGGGAAATGATATCCACTGGGTACACCCTACAGTGCTCCTGAACTTGTAGGCTTGCCCCACCAGCAGCTGATGACATAGTCACTGTCCTCCTGATCATCGCTGTGGTGAGCCATTAGGGCTTTTCAGACCTCTCAGGAAAAGTCATACAAGTCTACTTGACAACCCTGATCCTAGAACACAGGCATGAGGTACTTTCCACAAACACACTGTGGAAAGGAGTGTAGGTTTCCATCCTGAGAACTCAATAGAATAATGGGCTACTGGGTCAGCTTGGACAATGGGAATAAGAATTCTGAAGGATTGTGAGACGTGTTACTACAAAGTAGGTCAAAAAAGAACAGGAAAAGTGGTACTTCAGATGGACCCGGCAATGAGTTTAAACACAAAGCAACTTCTTTTCTTCAGGTCTTTGAAGCTGTCTCCTTATCTAGTCACATTGTACAGTATTTCCAAGTATACTCTCAATATCCAGACCATAAAATCTCTAAAGTGAAAACAAACTAAGTGGGTTTTACCATCCTCTCTCACTTTGTATTTTTCCTTCCTTAATATGCTCCTTTGAAAAAAAGTATTCATTAGTACATCAGGCTAGTGTTCAAAATAACATAATACAATATACAGACACATTTCCTCAGGTTTTCCTTTGAATTCTTACCATACTTCCTTCAAAGGACTAAGACTGAGAACTTATTTGGGGATTTTACTTGACAAAAACAACTAAGCAAAAGTGGTGCTTTGAATATACAGTGGACCCTTGACTTATGTACTGAATTCATTTTGTAGAGGGCCAGTTTTAACTCAAGTTGGTTGTTAAGTCAAGACTATTTTTCCCATAAGAAATAAACAAAATAGTCATAATGTGTTCCAAACCTCTCAAAACATCCCTAAACATTTTCATTTAAAAAAAATTATTGCTAGTGTACTCACCAAAAAGTTACAAAATATGCCTAGTTTACAAGAAACAACAGTTCTTACTATACTCAGCACTGAAGTTGACATCTTTTGCTCGGAGGAAAGGAAGATGAAATGGAAGGTGGTTATTGTTTGGAAGGAGAGTCCCCTTGCGTAAGAACATTAGGAATCTGGCTCTCTGGTGTCCTTTCCCTCCTTGGGAGAGTTTGTAGCCCACGAGGACCTGCTTCTGGCGCAGGAGGTCTCACCCTTTTCAGAATTAACAACTTGTGTACGATTGTCTCTTTCTGTCTTTTCTTTCCCATTGTTCTGTAGTATGACATGACACTATCCTTAGGCAAGTGAATGCAATGATTGGCTTTTTCTCTGTCTGAGTGGGTCTTCTCTACAAAGGTTTGTAGCTCTGTCCATTTTTTTCAGGATTTCCTTTATTTCAGAAGAACTTTGCTGCACTGACTGTTGCTATTCCTCCACTTCTCCCAAAAGCTCCTCAGCTGCTGTTCTCTGTTGCTCAGCCAGAAGTTGCTGAAGTTCTTCTATAGACAATTCCTCAGAATGTTCTTCTGTCAGTTCCTCAACATCAACACTAACTACCTGTAAGCTCATGGACTCTGGGAGAGTGACAATTTCATCAACCACAGGGTCAAATGAAGGTTCAGCCTCCTCTACAAAGCCTTCAGAATCTCTCTCCTGTATATGTATTTTCTTCTCTTACTGGGTAACGAATGTTCTCCTGGACATTTTATTCCAGAAAAGGCCATTTTCACCACAGTTGAAAAACTGATGAGAGCAAAAGTCATTTCTCTGTGTCATCGTTTGGAAGTGTTGCCTATAATTTTCAACAGCCTTTTTAGCAGCACTGGCTGCTTTACCACGCATAGTTATGCTGTGAGCCCCAGTTCTTGCGTTAAAATTGTGAAACCATCCCTTACTGGCATGAAATGTTTCACTACTATTGCTCATTGATGGATTATCTTTTACAAGATCTGCATTTAGAGCTCTCGCTTTTTCACAAATTATAGACTCAGGTAGGCTATAACCTGTCATCTGCCTTTCATTTATTCATACTAATAAAAGCTTTTCTACTTCTTCTAACACTGCTGATTGTGACTTACTAATTTGAGTAACTCCTTTAGCAACACTAGCTTCCTTATATAAATCTTTTCTCTTTAAAATTATTGAAATGGTAGATTTGGACATGCTATACATATTAGCAAGATCTGTCACACAAACTCCATTCTTGTATTTCTCCACAATTTCCTTCTTCTTTTCAATTGTGATTGCTTTCTTTACCTTTCCTTTCTTCCTTAGCTTCTTTTCTAGCTTTCTGGAGGCCATTTGATAGCAGTAATAGTAGCAATTATATAAAGCACTGACCAAAATCACATCCACAAGTACATACATCTGCATAAGCCAAGCCTGAGGCTTATGTACACTTAATAAGCTTTTCTGGCATCATGTCTTTGTTTATATAACCACACAAGTGGCTGGCTTCAGGTTATAACCCAAGGCTATGGTTACAAGTTAAAACTAAAATTCCAGTTGTAATCCAACTTGTCTGTCCGTGAGGCTGGTCGTAACCTGAGGGTCCAATGTATGCTGCTGTTTTAATCAGAGGGCTCTGAAGTTAATATGGTGGAATATAAACTACAGGTTCTATATCTAAAAGTAAAGAAGAAAAATACTGAGTTCCATTATAGGCAAACACTAGGAAGTATTGTTTTTTGTACATGAAGTTTCACTGAAATTACCATGTCTTATTTCATTTTGTATCTCATAGAGTTTGTGCACATATGCTTCTAAGTAAGACACAAAACCTTTCAATCCATCCACCTACATTGTCCTATGTAATTGGTTCTGTGTTACACAAACATATTGGTTGAAGAGGGAAATATCAGCCCCTGCATGGCTGATGGATACAAACACAGCCTTTGCTATGAGGTAACCACACATTTGTGGCATTCTAGATTACAAATTGAGATCATAACAGACCATGTAAATGAAGTGTTACTGAATTGGGAGCTTTCTAAAGACCATCCCAGACTATTACAAGTTTGCTCAATATTCATCTTAATTAACATCCAGGACTTGCAATCCAGCCTGTACTACACAGTGAGTTGAAGGCCAGTCTGAACTACACAGTGAGATCCTATCTCAAAACAGAGAAACTCCTAAAACAAATTCAGCTCAAATACAATGGCACTTATGAAAATCCACTGCTATCCTAGACACACTCTTTAACCGAAGAATCATCAAATGAAGTAGCAAGAAAGTCCAAGGAGATGATGTCTATAAACCATACTTTTATTATTTATATTGCTCCTAGATGCAGTAATAGTAGGATTACAGGAGTCAAACTCCTCCTAAATTAAATGATATTCAAGGAAAATAAGAACTGTAGAAACCAGTATCTCCTAGGTACAAGGCAAACGTAAGGAAATCTCACAGGACTAATAGTTGGTTTTAAAAGGAAAGGATTATGAAAATCTAGTAAAATCAAAGTTCAGGGATTGTTCATCAGAGAGAAGCACCGGGGTATATACTCAGCTTGAGCAGATGCACTTATAAAGAAACTGAGTCCCTGCACTTTGTGCAAGAAGACTGCCTTCTACTTTGAGTAGGGGATGAAACAGAAAAATGAATGCAGTATAATAAGAAACAGGAATGTGGGTTCTAGATTTATACTGATACTAAAAAATTGCTTCAGTTGAAAAAACTCCTATGATCACTTTGTATAAAACCACCAAACAGGGCCAGGGATTTAGCTCAGTGGTTCCAGTGCCTGCCTTGCAAATGAGAGGTCCCAAGTTCAATCCCCGGTAACCACATACAACAATGCTGGGCATGGTAACTCACATCCATTAGCAATCAGTACCACATACATAATGCCAGGCATGGTGGCTCATGCCGTAATCTCAGGACTCAGGAGGCAGAGGCAGGAGGATTGCTGAGTTTGAAGCTGAGTTCAAGACCAGCCTGAACTACAAAGCAAGACCCTGTCTCAAAAAACAAAACAAAACAAAAAACACCAAATGGTCTAAGGAGTTGATCTTTCATATTTTCATACTGAAGGCTTTTATTGTGCCCTTTTTACTGCTGGAATTATGTGAAACATTGGTCACAAAATATTCACTATGGATTGTGATTTTGTTCTCTTACTCTCCATTGCATTACTTTCTGCTCTGGTCCTTAAAATTTCTTGCCTAGTGTGAGCTTTGGGTTTGTTTTGCTTCTCAACAAAAAAACTGCTAGACTTAATCAACAAATTTAGTAGCGTAGCTGGATACAAGGTTAATGCTCAAAAATCAATAGCCTTTGTATACACAAATAACAGACTCATTGAAAAATTGGGGAGTCAATCCCTTTCACAATAGCATCCAAAAAAATGAAATAGAATGGAGACTAAGAGAATGATACCAAAAAAAAAAAAATAAAATCAATGAACCGAAGAGTTGGTTCTTCAAAAAGATAAACAAAACTGACAGACCCTTAGCCAACCTTATCAAACAAAAGAAGGAAAAGGTTCACATCCATGCTATTAGGAATGAAAAGGGGAAAATTACCGACCCAGTGGAAGTCCAGAGGATAATAAACACCTACTTTGAAAATTTTTACTTCGATAAAATGGAAAACGTAGAAGAAATGGATAGATTTTTAGACATGAACTTTCAAAGTTGAATGAAGAAGATATAGATATGTTAAACACCCCAATATCAATCTGTGAAACTGAAAATGTTAAAAAAAAAAAAAAAAACCAACCCTACAAACAAAGAAAAGCCCTGGTCGTGATGGCTTTACTGCTGAATTCTACAAAACTTTTAAAGAAAAGTTAGTACCGCTACTTCTCAAACTCTTTAATGAAGTTGAAAGAGAAGCAGTCCTCCCAAATTCATTTTTAGAAGCAACCATGACCTTGATTCCCCAAAGTAGAGGAAGATCCAACCAAAAAAGAGAACTACAGGCCAATCTCCCTAATGAACACTGATGAAAAAATCCTCAATAAGATACTGGAAACAAATACAGAGAATCATCAAGATCATACACCCTTGACCATGTTGGATTCATCTCAAGGATGCAAGGATGGTTCAACATACATAAATCAAGAAATGTCATACACTGTATTAACAGACTGAAGGACAAAAAACCATATGGTCATCTCAATTGATGCCGAAAAAGTGTTTGACAAAATACAACATCCATTCATGATCAAAACTCTGCAGAAAACTGGAATAGATGAATTCTATCTCAAAATAATAAAAGCTATTTATAAGAAACCAACAGCCAGCATCATACTGAATGGTCAAAAACTGAAACTTTTTACACTAAGATTAGGAAAAAGACAAGGATGTCCACTCTCACCACTCCTGTTCAATATAGTGATGTAAACATTAACCACAGCAATTAGGCAAGAGAAAGAAATAAAAGGAAGAAAGATAGGAAAGGAAGAAGTTAAACTGTCATTATTTGCAGATGACATGATACTCTATATAGAGGATCCTAAAAACTCAATAAAAAAACTGCTAGATTTAATCACTAAATTTAGGGGGGGTTTTTTTGTTTGTTTGTTTTTTTTTTTTTGAGACAGGGTCTCGCTTTGTGGTTCAGGCTGGCCCCAAGTTCAGCCTCAAACTCTCATCACAGCAATCCTCCTGTCTCTGCCACCCGAGTGCTGGGATGACAGGCGTAAGCCACCACGCCCAGCACTGTGGTATGTGGTACTGGTTGCTGCTGGGCGTGAGCCTCCACGCCCAGTATGGTATGTGGTTACCGGAGATCGAACCCAGGTCCTTGCGCTTGCAAGACAGGCTCCGGAACCACTGAGCTAAATCCCCGGCCCTAATCGCTAAATTTAGTAGCGTAGCTGGATACAAGGTCAATGCTCAAAAATCAGTAGCCTTTGTCTACATAAGCAACAGATTCACTGAGAAACAAATTGGGGAGTCAATCCCTTTCACAATAGCATCCATAAAAATGAAATATCTAGGAATCAATCCAACAAATTAGGTGAAAGATCTCTACTCTGAAAACTATAGCAAAAGGAGATAGGAGATATCAGAAAATGGAAAGATATAGCTTGCTCCTGGGTGGGAAGAACCAGTATCATCAAAATGGCTATACTCCCACAACTACTATAGACTCAATGCAATCCCAATTGAAATCCCAATAGCATATCTCACAGATCTAGAGAAAAAAATCCAAAAATTCATCTGGAACCACAAAAGACCGAAATAGCGAAATCAATTCTGAGCAACAAAGACAGGATCAGGGTGTTACAATCCCCACCTTGAAACTATACTACAAAGCCACTGTGATAAAAACTGCATGGTACTACCAAAGTAACAGACCTGAAGATCAGTAAAGTAGATTAGAAGATCCAGAAACAACTCCAAGTACAGTGAGTCACATCTTCTTTGACAAAGGAGCCAAAATGCTCAATGGGGGAAAGATAGCCTGTTTAACAAATGGTGCTGAAAAACTGGGCTTTAAGCTGCCAAAGACTAAAGCTAGACCTATCTCTTTTACCATGTATCAAGCTAAAATCAAAGTGGATTGGAGACCTAAATATTAAAACAGAAACACTAAACCTTGCAAAACAGGTTAGGTAAAACTCTTCAAGAAACTGGCTTAGGGAAAGACTTAAACAAAACTCTATATTACAAGAATTGGCAGAAGAAATCAACACATGGGATCTCATTCTATTAAAAAGCTTCTGCACAGCAAAGGAAACGACCAACAAAGAGAATATGCAACCAACAATATGAGAAAGAATCTTTACCAGCTGTTTCTCAAAAGGCTACTATCTACAATATATAAGGAGCTTTAAAAAGTCAGCCCATCCAAATTTAAAGGCCCTATTCAAAAACGGGCATTTGAAATGAGCAGACACTTTTCAGAGGAAGAAGTAAAAGTGGCTAAGAAGCACATAAAGAAATGCTTAATATCACTGGTCATTTGAGAAATGCAGACAAAAACAACACTGAGATTTCATCTCATTCCACAAAGAATGGCTGCTATCTCAGAATTAGCCAGCAACAAATGCTGGTGAGGCTGTGGAGAAAAAGGAACACTTCTCCTCTGTTGGTGGAAGTGTAGACTCATACGACCACTGTGGAAATCAGTGTGGACATTCCTCAAAAAACAAGGATTAGAGGTCCCACTTGATCCTGCCATTCCTCTGCTAGGTATATACACAAAAGAATTAAAAGAATCATATCATAGCAACATATGTGCACCAATGTCAACAGCAGCTTAGTTTGTGGTAGCTAAATCTTGGAAACAACCAAAATGTTCATCAATTGGAGACTGGATAAAGAAGATGTGGTTCTTTTATAGAATGGAGTATTATTCTGCCATCAAAAATGATAAGATTGAGTCGTTCATACTCAAATGGATGTACCTTCGTGACATCCACATAAGTGAAATAAATAGGTCACAGATGTGTAAATATCATATCTTTTCTCTGGTATGAGAAAATAAAGATGTAAATGAGTTCTAGAATATAAAGCAGATATTGTGAAATAGAAAGTATGTAAAAGGAAATGAGGTGTAGGTATAAGTAAAGAGGGGGAAATAAAGTGATGGTAATAAAAAAAGGAAAATCCTATGTATATAGGGGATGGGGGTTATAGGGTGGGTAGAGGAATGGGGAAAAATGAGAATGAAGTCATGTCATATCATATACTGGTACAAATTCTCAATGCTGAAAGTGACTATGATGTGTATGTATAATGTACCAATAAATATTTGAATTTAAAGAAAAAAAGAGTGCTTCTAAGCAGGGCACAAAGAAGGCTAGCAGACAGTTTTGACACAACCCCAGGCACGCTGGGCCTCTGCAGTAGACAGGGCAGTGCACTGGAGAGCAGGAGTTAAAAGACAAACAGCCTTGGAAATCTGGTCACCAAATACCTTGAACACTAAGCTGTATACCGCCGGGATTAGACCACAGGAGTCCGGGCAGTGAACCACCTCTGTGATGCTACAAACCTGAAAACAACCTGATATGACAGTTTCTCAAATGCCAACTAGAAGGAGCAAAGATGTCACTGACTACTCTGAAAGCCTCCCCAAAGCCATACATTAGAGCTAAACCAGCCCTCCTGAGCAAGTCAAAGGATCAGGATGACCTGCCAGTAACTGCCCTGCTGGACAGATCACTCTCTTTCACTGACAGTTGGAAACAAAACCCAACATGCAGTGTTCACAAAGCCCAGTATCCAACCACAGTAGCAGCAGGAAAATATGAGCCATAACAAGGCAGATCAGACACCAGAAAATGCCCAACAAAACAGAGATGACAGACTTACCAGAGACTTTTAAAAAAGTATAACTATGCTGAAAGGGACAATAGAAACTATACCAAATTTAAAAGATAAAAAGTAAAAGGTAAAAAAAGAAATATTTAGTTTAGGAGAGATTATCTGGTTAGAAATATTAAACAGTCTAACATATAAGTTATTTCTCAAAAAAGATACATTAGAATCAACAGATACCAATGATAAAGACATAAATCTTCTAAGCAGCCTTAGGGAGGAAAATGCTTACCAAATATAAGATGAAGATGAGAATGAGAGCTGGAATGTATTTCAATGGTAAAGCACTTGCCTAGTAGGCAGAGCTTCCATCTCCAACACTGGAAATAAAGAACAATAAGAATGATCACTAACCTCTCACTGGATATATATATATATATATATATATATATATATATCATACGATATATATATATATCATATATATATGATATATGTTTCCCAAGGGTGGGAATTTCATGTCCAGCAAAAATATCTTCAAGATGAAGACACTGTCTTTTTTTACTCCCAGTACCATAGCAATGGAACTCAGGACTTTGGGTCTGAAGGCAGGCATAGTGCCCCTGAGCTAAATCCTAGCCCCAAAGACATTTTCATCATGATAAAAATTTAAGAACTTGCTGCCAGCAGATCCTCCTTCAAGAAATGGTATAAGAAGCTTTTTGGACTAAAAGACAACATTTATCAAAAGAAAACTTAAAAGAAATAAAGTAGTCTTGAAATGGTTAAAAAAAATAGGGTAGGGGTTTTTAGCTCAGTGGTGCCTCGCCTGCCTGAAAAGCACAAAGTCAGATAGGAATGTAGCTCAGAGGTGCTACAATCCTGCCTCACCAGCATAATGTCTTGAATTTGACCCCTGATTGGGAGTAGAGGGCAACACAAAACACAAAAAACAGCACAAAGTCATGAGTTTAATCCCTGGTACTAGAATTAAAAAAAAAAAAGAAGAAAAAAAAAAAGGGTAAGGGAGATTGAACATAGGGTCTTCACCCAGAGCTACATTTCTAGCCCTCCCATTCCAATTTTAAATTTGAGACAGAATCTTAAGACAATACATTGTCCAGGTTAGGTCTGAATTTGTGATCTTCCTGCCTCAGCTTTCTAGAAGGCTGGGATTAAAGGCATACAGCACTGTGGCTAGATTGGGAATTGTAAATCTGTAACTTAACTGTAGATGATATAACAAATCTCTACTACACATATTTTCCTTTCTCATTTAAAGCATAAACCACAAACAGCATTGTAAAGTTTTTAATCCATAAAGAAATAAAATACATGCAAATGATAACACAAATAGTGGAAGAAGAACTAGAGTGTTCTATTGTAGTGTTCTTAAATCTGTGAGAAGTGGCATAATGTTCCCTGGAGACTGACTCATGGATGAGGAGTATGATGAAAATCACAGAGCAACTACTAAAGAAAAAACAAAAAGAACTGCTAATAAACTAACAGAGGAAAACAAAAATGAGATATAA
>PVIR01036851.1:0-15531 GCA_004026965.1 Petromus typicus | reverse complement strand
ACAATACTGGGTGTGGAGACCCACACCCAGCAGCAACCAGTGCCACATACCACAGTGCCGGGCGTGGTGGCTCACGCCTGTCATCCCAGCACTCGGGAGGCAGAGGCAGGAGGATTGTGATGTGAGTTGGAGGCTGAGCTCAGGGCCAGCCTGAACCACAAAGCGAGACCCTGTCTCCAAAAACCTAAAAAAAAAAAAAGAAAGAAATATACCATTTCAAGAGCTTGGATCAGTGCTCCACACTACTTAATACTGTACCCATTTTACACAGCTAGTCGTAGATGAGATGATCTCATGATGTTAAGTACCCACTACTAGAGAAAATAATTCTTTTCTTTTCATGATTAGTGATGAATGATCTCGAGCAAGAATTCAAGAAGCTTTGGCTACAAGTTATAGTTTCCAACTCCTGGATTATTTTGAGTTCTTTAATTCAGACCAAAGACCAGAGGTGATTCTGAGTACATACACATGGCCCTAAGAACTAAGGAGGACATACTTACCATGCTGGGTCTTTCTCAAGATACAAACAGTACCTTGTACATTGTTGTAGTAGTTTTCAAGAATTAATAATAGCTTTCTCTTCCTCCCTGCCTTCCTTACCTGTTCCCTCGCTCCTTCCCTTCCATTTCCTTCCTTCCCAGTGGAAGTATAAGAGAAACAGTATGCATTGTTGAGAGGCACTTCAAAGCAAGTCAATGAAAATAACTGTATATGTCACATTGTCACAGAGGTCAGGCTATTAGCAGGCCAATTAATGTATGTAGTGGTCCTTTCATTGAAGGTCAAATCTGCTTAGTAGGCAAAATAACCTTCAAACAGCCATTAAGGCTCTCAGGCAAACACACAAAGAAGTGAATTCATTGGCTATCTCTATTTGGGAGCACTGTGGTACCCTGACCTGGGAACTTCTTACCTAGACGCAGCTGTGGGAGTGACTCACTTGACTTGGATCCTCATTAAAGGTACCATTCAGTTTCGTCCTCTTCTAACTCTTCCTGTCATTTGGAGACCTATGTTCACACACTCACAAAGTGAGCTGTTGAGCTGTCACCTCTTACTGAGCTGCCTTCCTCATCCTGCATCATTCAATCAACCTTAATTAGCTCCATTTTGTATTTCTTCCTCTCATCTGCTTGTCGAGTACCATTTCCTCTTCGCTTTTCTAACTCTGAGTTTTCTTCCATCATACTTTCTGCTTTTGTAAGTTCAGCATGGTAATTTAAAAAAAGAAAATTGCTCCTGCTAATGGAAATTAAATGATAGGGAAGTACAACACACATTTAGCAAATTTTCCTAAAACTACTTGAGTCATTTCCTTCTTTCTATACAGTTCCTGTTCTGGTTTTTTAAAATCATGAGTTTATTTTGGAATCAACTCATTCGATATAACAGGAAAAAGGTTTAGTGCAATACTTGGTTATTGAGTTATAATTTCTGTCACATATTAGTCATATTTCTATTGAAATACTGTTCCATAAAAGAATAAATTCCAGCAACTTAGGCCCATAGAGTTATTCTTATTCTTGGGTTTGCAAGTTGGCTGGAAGAGCAGTAAATAGGTACATGAGAGTGAAACACAGATGTATGGAACAGGTGAAGATGTGAGTCCAGAGTTGGGAAGGTGGATATGTCTTCAAGAGTCATACAACAAGCAGAAAATGGAGGGAACAAGAGCTTTTAAAGCCTGGAGCTCCCCACCTTGTTGATAAGGACTATGTTCCTAGCCTTCCTGTGCATACCTTAAATCAAGGACACTATTGTACTCTCTCTTTCTTTATATATACATAAAGAAATATATACAGATGAACATCAAAAATAAAAATGAAGGAAGGAAATGGGTGAGAATTGGGAGGGGATGAAAAAAGAAACAAGTTGTAGTGTGTACGTGGATCTACTCCCCAACATGAATGCAAAGTTAATGTGTGTGTGTGTATATTTATATATATATGTACATATATATATATGTTTTTTTCCCATAAAAATTTACATATGATATTATTTAATTTATAAATTAGATACAGTAAGATAGTAACAACAGCAATCATAAAATATAAAAATTATTATAATATACTATAGGACCATTAATAAGTACATAAATATGATTTTACACAAAAGATTTTGATACCAAAACAGTTGATCTGATAATTGAGGTAATAGCTAAGTGACTAACAAACATACAGTACAGACAGCCTAGATATGCTGGACAAGGGGATGATGTATGTCCTGTGAGGGATGGAGCAGGATTTCACATTACTATACAGAAGTGGAGATAATTTATAACTTATAAGTTCTTTTTTCTGAAATTTTCCATTTACTCTTTTGTAGTCAAGGTAGACTCCAGATTACTGAAACCTCAGAGAGCGAAAGTACAGATAACAGGGGAATGCGGTGAAGAAATGGCATGGTTTTGTGTTAGAGGATAAGATTGAAGTTTGGAGGATGGGCTGAAATTGGAGTTCCTTGTGTCACTTTCTTACCCAGAGGACTGTCTCACATATCAAAGTAAAGGATAAGGAGCCTGTGAAATATAGCTTTGGCCATAAAGTTGGGACCCAGAATGCAAACACTAGAGATTCATTCCAGGAAGGCAAAAGTTGATAGTATACAGCACAGGGAGTAAGGGGAGTAAGGCCAGGTTGAAGCCAATATTCCAAGGCTTTCTGGGAAGAGAATGGTGCAGCCCTGAAAAGAACAGGTGAACACTGAAGAGATAGGTAGGGAAATGTGACCTTTGCTATTTCATAAGGACTCCTTTAGAATAAAAATAAAAGACAGGCATGAAAACTTGTTTACTTACCCACAGTGATTATCTCAGAATCAGGAGAGGTAGCTAGATGATGATGATGATGATGTTGATGATGACAATGATGATGATGGTGGTGGTGGTGGTGGTGATGGCAATTACCATTGATGATGTCGACAATGAGCCAAACATTGTAATATGCAATGAACTTAGCTCTTTTGATCCTTACACTAATTCTTTAGAAAAGACAATTCCACATTACTACAGATGAGGAACATGACATATTGAGTTGATGAGTTTCCAAAGGCACTTGGCTGACAAGTAATAGAGCAGAAATGGACCCTAGGTATATCACCTCTGCTTGATGAGGCAAGTGACAGAATGGACTATGCCTAGAAGGATGATTTAAGATTTCTGTATAATTGTAATCCACTTTGATTTTATTTCAAGTACTAAGAGCTCTGACAGTCATTGAAGTAAAATCCTATTCTTTTCCAATCTGGTTTTGAAGAACACTGTAAATAACTGGGTGCTCTGCAAACAGTACATAATTAATTCATGCTAATTCACATGAACCAGCACATCTGGTTAAACATTACTGGATATTGACTAGTATGAAAAGGCAAGGCAAGGATTCTTATTCTTCTTTTTTTTTTTTTTGAGACAGGGTCTCACTTTGTAGCTCAGGCTGGCCCTGGGCTCAACCTGGAACTCACAGCAATCCTCTTGCCTCTGCCTCCCAAGTTCTGGGATTATAGGCATGAGTCTCCATGCTTGGCACTGTGGTATGTGGTTCTGATTGCTGGTGGGCATGAGTCTCCACCCCCAGTATTGTTGTATGTAGTTACCTGGGATGAATCCAGGTCTTTGCGCTTGCAAGGCAGGGCTGGAACCACTGAGTTAAATCCCTGGCCCAAGGTAAGGATTCTTGTGGAAGACTCAATTTCCCCTTATTCTTGTACTTACTTGCTATTTTGAAGAGACTAGTTCCCTTTGCTAGATTTGGAATATTTGATACTTTTTATTGGTATTTCTTCTGGAGATTGAAGAAACTAAAGTTATTGTTAGGTGGCTTAAAATTATTATGAGCTTGATATCTAAGTAGGCACGATGTCATCTTGAAACAATCTGAATTTGTACTTTACCTTACTCAAATTAGAAAATACCATACAAAGTAGAAATACCATACAGTATTTAAGGTTGCGTATATGATTTGTTTCACTCAGCATCATATCTTCCAGGCACATCCATTTTCCTATAAATGTCTCAAATTTATCCTTCTTTATAGCAGAGAAGTATTCCATTATGTATAGATATCAGATTTTCTTTATCCATTCATCTATTGATGAGCATATAGATTGCTTCCAATATTTAGCTATTGTGAATTGTGCTGCTATAAATGTTGATATGTATCATTGACTGAAAACACCGTATCTTATAAGCATGAGATAAGAATAATACCAACATGAAGAATGAAAATGTGGAAAAGGAATGTGAGGTGGAGTGAGAGAGATGGTTGGGAACTGGAAGGGGATTAAAAAAAGGAATAAACTGTATTATGCATCTATTCCTCAACATGAATGTAAAGTTAATGTATCACAAATATATACCAATCAAATATAAGAAAACAGTTTGATATTTAGAATTCAGTGCTTTTATTTTATATAATCATTGATTGACTGATTGCAAAGACTTCATGATCATCATTTTCCTAGTTAAAAATGTTAATCCCTTATATGAGTAGTTTTATTCACTTTATAAGGATCCATTATAGTACAAAAGTGCTACAAGGAAGGCAGGGTTGATATTATGATCAGTATGTTTCAGTCCAAAGGTCAACAATTTTTCTTTTAAAAGCCAAATTAAACTTGTGAGCAATATCTGCCAACATAACATGAAATCAGTCATAGGAAATATATAATATTATGTATTACAAAAATACATTGTTCCAACAAAAATCTATTTACAAAAATACATAAAGGGATACAGTTAGTATGTAGGCCATAGTTTGCTAGCTCTTACTTTGGATTAATGAGTTCCCATTCTAAGTGATTTAATACTTCTAATTTCACAGAGCTTGTAGGAGTAGCAATGAATTCCAGGCTTCCTGTCTGCTTTATTCATTCAACAAATACATATTGAGTGTCTACAATGTGTCAAGCACTGCTCTACATACTGGGAACAAGAAAGTCCATAATCCCCTGTTTCTTATCTCTTTTGGAGAAACACGATGAACAAGGAAATGAAAAAGAAGATAACGTCAGAAAATGAAAGATTCCATAAACAAAATAAAGGAGTGACAAGGGCTAGTGTTAGCTATAGGAATCAGAATGATGTATTCTGATTATAGAAGTCTGAGTTAAAATCTGAAAGAGAGAATAAGTCAATTACACTGAAATTTAGTGAGTTACTCCAAGATTATGTCAGTGGGAAAGAAAGGTGTGACCAGAACAAAGAAATAGGGCAAGAATTACAAGCCATGGGAAAGGATTTAGATTTTATTCTCAGTGAAGTGGGAAGCCAGTGCTTTCTTGACAATAACATACTGCCTTTAATCTCTTTGTGTCTCCTTTGCTACCCAAGCATGCGGCAGATGCTCTCAGAATATATTGGTTGATTGATAGGTTCTGTCACTTGAGTTCCTCTGAGGCACACAAGACTCATCAACTTGCTGGTATCAATGAAGACCCCTGTGAGGGGGCATATTTGAATAAATTCTCTTTCACTGGAGATTTAAAAATCTTGTGCCCAATACTTTTGTCTAGGGACAACATGGCAGCTCTTTGTTCCCTCCTGGGGTGATTCTGAGCATCATCCAGACCATCTGCTTTGGCTCAGGCTCCCTGGCCAACCACTTTCCCATTTTTTTGTCAAAATGCTCCAAAACCCATGAGAGAGATGTCTCTGATATCAGAGCCACTGTGTCAGGAGGAAACATCATGACAGATTAATGATTTTCTGGTGATCTAGTTCTTAACATACAATCGATCAACTATGCATACGCTTTTCTTATCTCTCTTCTCTTGCCTAATATAAAAGAGTTGTACCAGTGAATTAAAATCAAGGCCTAGTCTTTTACCTATCTGTAGAGTCCTCTTATGATTTGTACCTGGCTGGCCACCAACGCATTATGTGGTCAGAGGTGGGAACGTGGGGAGGTGAATGCGTCATGGGGTCATGATACTCATCAGTGGATTAGTTCATTGATGAATTTATAGCCAAATATGATGTTAGGAAATGGAAAAGATCAAACAAGATGGGTCACTGGGGTATGATCTAGAAGTGTCTGTCTCCTTCTCTCCTCCCTTTATCTCTCTGCTACCACACTATGAATTATTCCTCTTCTCCACAGCCCTTAGGCATGCTGCCCTGCCTGTAAGCCAGTCCACTATGGACTGAAACCCCTAGTAACTGTGAGCCAAAAGAAGCTTAGCTTCTTTAATTTGTGGGTATTAGGTATCATGTCAATGATGAGAAAGTAGCTTAGACAAGTGTCCAGGAAAAGTCACTTCTCTTGCCTTCCTGAAGGCTCCTGTATTTAGTGATCACTAGCCAGTGAGTCATTTATTATCTTCACTTTATTATTCTTCAATTTACAAAAATTATAACAAACTTAATTAAAAATGTACTGAAAATGTACTGATTGAAAGTGTAATGAACCAGTTTTACCATCTCTGACATCACTGGCTCTTCAGAGAGAATAGAGGTCCCAGATTAGGACTGGGGTAAACCAGAAAGCCAAGGAGGCAGCATATCTTAAGATCCTAAAATCCATGGCTAACAGGTTGAGAGAGAGAAACGATGTACGGAGGACACGGGACTCAGAATGACATCAGGCTCTTGGGACTGTACACAGAACCAGTCAGAAAGCAATATTTTCAGTCCTTCATTTAAATCAGTCACTTTTTGCAGGACCAATCAGAAGAATTAAAATCAAGGCCTAGTCTTTTACCTATCTGTAGAGTCCTCTTATGATTTGTTAATCCTAAAATCTCCCCCGCACCCCAATAAAAGCTCTGTGTGTTAAAATCCATCTCTGAGTCTGTGTTCTAGAAAATCAACCTGCAACAATCGAGTATAGGTGTTTCGTTTTCTGTGACCTTCTATTAGTGAATTTGATGCTTATGTAAAATACTTTTCTACAATTGTTAGCAGTTATTCTGTTTCTGTTTGAAAGGGTATATGACTCATGCACTGCTTACAAAAGACCTTTCTTTTATATAGTTTAAAACTGGCATTGAGAAGTAAAATATTCAATCAGGCACCTGGAACTTGTAATTTCTCTAACTAAAAGAATTTTAAGGGATCTCTGGTTACTAAACATCCATTAATTGAACATAAACGACACTGGATTTTTTTTTAAGTGAGTGAATAATTTCAGAGTTATCAGTATGCAAGGAAAAGAGAAGAAAATACTAGCATTTAAATGGCTCTTTCATTGTCACAAAGACAATGAAATTTAGAACGTAATATAAAGATGATGGCATAGTATATTTGTTTGACTCCCAATCTGGTAGTTTCCAAATCCTTTTAAATGCATATATATGGCAGAGGGTGTCCTTAGCAAAGAGTGTCCTTGGGCGAATTAGTCTTAGAGAGGTTAAATGAGCTTCGTTGTGGTGATTAAATGAGAAAATGGATGGATGGTGCAGGGTAAGTGCTCAATAAGTGTTAGCTGCTGCTCCTGTTATGCAGACTGGCATCTGGCTACCAGGCCCCAGAGGAGTTTCTCTCCATATCTAACAAAAACACTAATGAAGGGCTGGGGGTAGGATAAAGTGTCCAATAGGAAAATAAGATTGATGGACGCTATGATACAAGAATCTTGAAGAAATTGAAGCTAATTCTAGGTGAAGAGGAGCTGGTTTGGGATACAAAGATAACATTGTAAAACACAGAAAAATATTTTGTCTCAGTCACTTAGAGATTCATGATTTGAACCCATGAGAAACTTGGAACATCTCCTTTTCTTTTCTCCTACGCCAGGGAAGCAACAGTGCATCCTTAGGTCACAGAGTAGTAGGGTATTATTTACATATGGCCATTGTAGGAAGATTCCAGGTAGCAGTGGATACTGGGAATTGTAGTTTTTCATATAACACTGGAGTACCAGGGAACCTGAAGGTGGGCTAAAAAAAAAAAAGACATTTCTGTTCACATGGCACACAAGTTTAAATTTTACCTAAACCAAAAAGGGTATTATACACTAATAAGGGACACTGTGCAAGAACAAGGGCTAACAATACCAAAAAATATAGCAATGGAACCTGTGAAAAATACCACAGAACAAAAGAAGAGAAACAATATTTAGAGGATTAGAACATTAAAGTTCAAATAAATAAATGAATCTAGAGAAAAACTTTAGGAAACTGTTTGGCATTTGCCAAAGAGCACAAGAAAGCATAGTCATCATGAAATAGCTGCAGATTATTAAGAGAGTATATTATTTAAAATTTTGAATATAAAATCAAAGTGTCAAAATATCCCAAAATGTGTCACATTTAAAAATATGAAATACTGAAAATTACTCACTGTGCTATTAATAAAAAACTGAGAAGGTTGTTGGGGTCCAATAGTAAAAAATGTTAAGACTCTTTTATATCCCTTGTCTCAAACAGAGAGACTCAAATGATATAATTTCATTACATATTAAATGGCATATAAATTGTTTACCAAAATAGGTTTTGAATGATTACTACTAAAATTAAACTTAACTATTGTCAAAGAAGAGCAAATGAAGAAACTAGTAGAAGTCTAAGATATGAAGTACAGAATAAAATCACAGAACTCCAATTAGTTATAATTTGAGTAAGTTCAACTGATGAATTTCAAAATTTAAATGTCAATTGAAATATTATGTGTCACCTCAAATTGTAAAGTTGTACTCTTGTTTAGTTATGTTTATGGACTATAAAGTCAATTAATGAGAGTAAAGTTAATGAAAAGTAATCTTCACTCTGTGCATACCATCACTTTGAACGATTAGTTTTTCTGAATATCAATGTATATATCAATGTAAATCTAGTTGAACTCTTGTTTTTTTGCTAAAAGTTAACCTATACATTTATGCAATTCCAAAGCAAAGTATAATTTTTGGTATAATTTCACAAGACTAGTCTAAAGATTATTTTGGAAAGAAAAAAAATCAACAACAAAAATTTTAGAAGTGTGTAAGACAGGATGTACTTTAATATATATTAAAACATACTGAAAATTCTAGTAATTAGAGGCATGATCCTAAACCCAGAATATAATAGTTTTTTAAAAATACAAGTACATATTGGTATATTTATATTTTTAATTTAGAAAAGATTGCAATTCAACTCAGTTGGGTATTACTAAATAAGTGATATTAAGTCAGATGGTTAACCATTTGTGAAGTTAAATGAACAAAATGAATTATGAATACATTATACCAATTTTAAAACATAAAGCCATAAGAATAAAAATGTATAATAGAATATAGAAAAGATGTTTTTATGGTGAATTACTTTCAAAACATGACTCTTATGACTGAAACCAAAAATCCACTTGCTGAATTTAGGATGCAGCCATGTCCATTCATTGACATATTTTGTAGTTTCTTTTGCTCTACAAAGATGGAGATGAGCAGTTGTGACATAGACCATTCCTTTGGAAAAGCCTAAAATATGCATTCTTTGATCCTTTCCCAAAACAGTTTGATGATCTTGGGCATGAAACATTTTATGTGGTCAAATTTGAAAACATTAGTACAAAAAAGAACATTATAAACAATACAGAATTGGAAGTAATATTTTTATATTGTACATATGTGATAAATATATATTATGTATACATATATATTTTTACAAAACATTAAGAAAAGTTATACATAAGGAAAGAAATATACAAAAGAAAGAAATAGCACATAAATATTATAAATAGCCAATGAAAAAATTGTGGCTCTTTCTATTTTTCAAATAAATACATTAAAAATAGCACAAGTACATATTAAAAAAGCCAAAAGAAGGAAAGTAATGTGATGCTAACTGTGAAAAAACGGACTTGCATGGGCTTCTCGTGGTTGTGAAAACTGAAAAGGAACTGGGAGCAAATAAAAAAAGTTTTAAAATGTGTAGTTTTTCCTTCTATCCAAAATAGACTGATTTCAAGATACCCCCATACCAAAATGTAGAGTTACTCAGTGGCTTGTATCAAATGTTGTATTTGCATAGAGCCTACATATATCCTTCCATATACTTCAAATCTTCCCTAGTTTACTTACACCTAACACAATGTAAATGCTGTGTAAATGGCTGTCAGACTATGCTTTAGGAAATAGTAGAGAAGTCTGTGTAAGTTCAGTACAGGTGCAGTTTCCTATTAATATTTTCAATTTGTGATTAGTTGAATCTACTCATATGGTTTGTGGAAACAGAGGGTTACCATTTGATAAAGCAAGTCCATGACCAGAATTTACCTGAAGGAAATAATTAAGAAGTGAGAAGATTTAGTTCTAAAGTTCATTTCAGGATTTTATATAATGGTAAAACATCAGAAACGACTTTAATATCAAAGGGTATGGTCTTCGCTTAAATAAATTACTGACTAATAAGAAAAGACAATTAAAGATTATGTTACATGCTTTTTAAAAGCTACAAATATTCAGAACATATTCACAAGAATAAAAGATCGTTTGAAAACACCGAACAAATTGTCATTTAATTTTTGAGAAGAAATGCACATAAAATTCTGTGGCAAACACTGGTTAACATTGGCTAATATTAGTAATCATTTTTTAGGATAACAGATGATTTTTATTTTTGCCTCTTTGCTTATTCATATCTTCGTGTTTTATTGAACTATCTCATCCCTGTGGGGTACAGAGTGGACATAGTTTTATTTCCTTCATTTTCAGTTCTCATTTTCACAACTATATCATGTGAAAAGTTCCTGTGCTACACAAGACTCTGAAAGGACATCTTGGCATGACTCCTTAACTTTGTTTTTGGACATTAAGAATCTGTTTGATCCATTTACCCTTTAGAGCTTTTCTTTCCCTCAGGCTTGCAAAGAAAGTTGGTGGCTTGCAGAGCACTAAGTAACATGGTATGTGGTAGCCTCCTTCTGTTCTTGCTTTTCCTGCCATTGCCTAAAGGGGAGAGAGGAACTGAGGAAGAGCTGGGAGAAAAGACTCAGTTGCTCAATTGGGCCCTTTACAATCTGCTGTCAGCACTTGTTACTTCTTTGACAGGTCCTCGGTGCCCTCTCTACTGTAGGGTCCACATCTGTGTTCTCATAGGGGCAATGAGATGTTTAATGTTTTCCCTTTTTAAAAATCCCCATAGCCTCTCCAGTACACCTGGATGAACCACCAACATCCTCAAGGTGGGAAGATCTGCAAACTTCTTTGAGTTCGGTTTCCTTCACAGCTGGTCATGTGACCCACATGACACGCAGCATTCCTGCTAAACCTCATCTGGCAAGTGAACACTACTCCTAGCCTTGCTCTGCTGTCTCTCTCGGTATTCTTTTCTGCTCAGAAGGGGCCACAAATGGATCAGCAAGTCCTTTCCATAGTTAAAATTCATGATGGGGGCTAGAAAGTCTTCAGCTTTTCCTGGGGCCTCCTAGGGTCTCTACTGATATGTCCCTTCCCTTTTGCTTAACTTCCTTGTCTTTTCTTTCTCTGTATTTTGTTTTTTTTTTTAGCTATGGCAAAGAAAGTGCTTTCATGTATTTCAGGACTGGGAAGGAAGGGAACTCTAGGCCCTCCTTATTGCTCCAACTAGAAGGATTTCTTTCTCCTTTCTCTGTTCCCTCTTGTAAATTGAGGATGATGGGATTATTCAAATTTTAGAAGAATTATTATTGGAACATTATAAGAAGATATTTTCCTGAAAAATTGATTGATAATGTTATGAGATGCAAAAATGTGGACAATTGTAATGACTTGCTTCACCAGTTATGACACAAATTATAGAATTATAACATAATCATGACTAGGAATATATAAAAATCAATATAAGAGAAAAGATAGCTCTCAAACAGATCCCAGGATATGAAGATCTTAGTATAATTTAAAATGAAATATCAGAGATTAATGGGAAGTAATGACACAGTCAATAAAATGTTGAGAAAATTTGGGAAAAATTATGTTACATTCCCATGTTATGCATCAAAATACATTTCAGATGGATTTAGAGTTAAAACATGACCAGAAAGCCATAGAAGATATAACAGGTAGTAGTAGAGCTGATCTCGAATTGAGGAACATACTTCTCAGCCTGAAAACATTGGAAAGAAACAGAAAGAAAAAATGGTCAATCATTTGTGTTAAATAAACAACAGTGCAAATATTTTATAGACATTCACAGCCCATGAAGTGAGTAAACTGGCTCAGCCTTTTAGGCAAACTACTGAGCATAATGGAAGAGGAAATTTTAAGAAGCTGGTCTTCTTCCACCCAGTGAATGCACTCCTACGTATCCATCCCAAGCGATGCTTGGGTTGCACAACATAACATGTACAAGAACGTTAGTCACACATTTGTTTATGATCATTAAAAGTTGGAAACAAATTATTATTATATCATTAGATTTTCAAAGAAATAAGTCGCAATCTCTCCATTAGAAGGTTTTAGTATCTATGAGATATGCCAAATTTTCCAAGTGTTGGAGAATTTTAATTGGCATGGTGATGTGATTATGAAGAAAAATGCTAACTACAAAACTATTTATGACTTTTTTTTCAGCCTCCCAGATATGAATCTGATTTAGTGATTATGACTGTTATACTATGTATTTTTCCATATCAGGGGAGAACCTTCCCACAGCTTGAGGGCTTCAGCCCCAAAGAAAACAGGTTTTCAATCTATATGCCATTGTAAGAGTCATCCCCAACCATGTCACCCTCCTTCCTCAAGGCATTTTTAATCCAATGTTTTCTTTTTAATTATTGTAATTTTAAGTATTCAGTTTTTATTTTCTTTATTGAGCTCATTGGTACATTTTAGGTGTGCATTATGATAACATTGTTCATTGAGAATTTGTACTTGTACATGATATATCTTGATTCTTATTTTTTTCGCATTCCACAGCCCTCCCTTTGGCCCCTGCATCCCCCCATACATTTAAGCTTTGTTTCTATTTTTTCCTTATTACAATCAAAATTTTTCTTTCCTTCCTTAATTATATTTATGGGTAGCATCTATTTCTGTTTATAGTGTTTACATTTTTTTAAAAGGCGAAATTAAAGTAAATTGACAAACAATAAACTACATAGATTAACAGGTCTGATTTGATATATTTTGTCATATCTATATCCCTGAAAACTATCGTCACAGTTAAAATACTGTATATAGCACTATTAAAATTTTATTAAGAAGACATATGGTGTAAAAAGAACAGAGCTCAGATCATTTGTATTTGGAAAACTTTCTTATGGATGTGTATTCAAAATTTTATACAATGTGCATGTGCTACTTTTATGGGCAGAAAAAACCTTCATAGGCAGCGACTGAGTGTGGGTAGGAGAGTGGCCCAGAGATGCTGCTTTATGAATAGCAAAGAAAGAGATATTAATGAAGAAAACTCAAGACTTTTAAATACCATGTATTAGAGAATTATGCTTGTCCAAGAAGCTCCACTGTTATTTTTGAGGGACACTGATCAGACAGATAGAAAAGGAGAAGTTAAGCAATAAATGGACTTGGTAGAGTGGAAGAAGAAGGCCCAGAGTCAAAGTGACAAGAGAAGTCTTGACCATGAGAAAGAGTATCTCTTCCTTTGAGACCATAAGTGCAAAGGTAGAGTGAGAGGTAGAGGCATCAATAAAAATTTGATATCCAGGGGAGAGAGATGATGGCAACACATCAGGGCCTCACTTTTGCCTGTAGTGCATGAGGGAAAGTGGTTTCTTAGCAACAGTGTGATGTAGATGGCACAAAGGAGAACGCCGGGAACTGCAAAGTAGCAGATATGAAGAATGCATTCCTGTTTTGAAGATCTACCAGGGAGAGGAAGACCCTTGTTTGAAATTATCCCAATTTTCCTGTGTTGCTACATTTTTCAGTAGAGTAGGGATAGGAAAGGATATGTGGCTTGTGGAATAAATTCAGTGCTGGATGTTGACAAAGAAGCAGAAGTGTGTAAACAAAAAAACAGAAATACAAGTTAGGCAAGGGATGCTTTATTACTATCTGACAAGTAATTATTTGCTTGCATGTAAATAAGGAACACCTGTAATTTATGAAAGCGTAAGTTCTGAGGTTTTTATTTTTAAATTCAAATTACCATCATTTTTATTTTTGGTACACAGGTGATTTGGGTTATATTCCGAGTTGAATTATTACATTCTCCTCCATATAATTATTCAACCAGTATCTTTTAGTGTACATTTTAATACTTCCCAGTCTAATCCATTTCATTGTTACAATATAGCAGATAAAATAGTCCTCATCTTTCAAATCAATTACCCAAAGTAATGCCAGTCCAAGGTAGATTTTCAACAAATATCTAGAATAAATGACCAAGAATTCCCAGGCATCTACAATCATATATAAATCATTGCACACTGGAATAATGGCTTTGATATTCTCAGACAGACATTAATAAACAAAGAGAGTGTCAGTATTATCTGTAACAGAACCTTGGGTAGCAAACAAGTGAATGCCAAATCTGGTGGTGGTCACACAGATCAAATGAGAGCTGAAAACAGAGGGTACCTAGTAAAAATATCCCGCCAAACAACGCTTATTTGCTTTAGGCATCTTCATATTTTATAAAGTCACGAAATAAATTAACATTTCTTTTCCTTTGTCTTGGAATGTTCTAAAAATTCGGAGAGTCATTATTCTTCAGAAAGCATATGATATTATAGATGTTTTTATGTCAGCATTAGGTATTCCTTTGAGAGTTGAGCTTTAGGGACACAATGGAACCTACTGGAAATAGTCAAGGACTGAAATTAAATAGTCTGAATACATTTGCATGAACTTTAGATATAGTATTTATTTATGATTATTTAAGGCAATTTCTATATGCCTCCTATCCCTGCTGTCATTATTTAAGCTATGAAGAGTCACTGTCCGTAGTTCACATTCTGAAAGACTCCAACCTGTTGTTGATGTAGAGCATGTTTGCATGGCCAAGTTCCAGATGTAACTTTCTTTTTTTTCCCCCAGAAGAGGTGATATACAGTGGCTAGGTGAACTTACTAGTAGTGATAGCTCACTGGAGGCACTGGAACCTTTGCATGCCTGCTTCTTCATTTATAAGATGGTAAAAATGTGTCTGGCTTTACAGCTTCACAAGTTTTCAGGGATTCAATATGTTTTTTTTTTAATATTATTTTCTTTTTTTTTTAATTGAAATCTTTTTTTTCTCTTTATTGGTACATTAAATATACACATCATGATTACACTCCATAATGGGGATTTGTACCAGTATGAGACACATCTTAATTCTCATTTTTTCCTATAGCCCTACCCACCTTACCACCCCCCATATATATAAAATTTGTTTCTTTACTTTTTTGTTACAATCTCAACATTTTCCCCCTTCACCCTATTTACATTGAGCATTTTCTATTTCACAATATATAAAATACAATGCTAGGACTCATTTACATCTTTATTTTCTCATACCAGAGAAAAGATGCGATATGTACCTATCTGTGACCTATTTATTTCACTTATGAGGATATCCTCAAGGTATGTCCATTTAAGTAGAAATGATTCAAACTTATCATTTTTTATGGCAGAGTAATACTCCATTTGGTAGAAGAACCACAGCTTCTTTTTTTTTTTTTTTTTTTTTTTTTTT
>PVIR01036850.1:0-15536 GCA_004026965.1 Petromus typicus | reverse complement strand
AGCCTGAACCACAAAGCGAGACCCTGTCTCAAAAAACCTAAAAAAAAATAAAAATAAAATAAAAATAAAAGTAGACTGGGCCAGGCACAGTGGATCACGCCTATAATCCCAGCACTCAGGGAGGCAGAGGCAGGAGGATCACTGTGAGTTCAAGGCTGAATTTAGGACCAACCTGAACTACAAAGCAGACCCTGCCTCAAAACACTAAAAAGAAAAAAAAAAAAAAACCATGGACTGGGCTGGCGAAGGAAGCGAGTTCATACCTATCACTCTGGCTACTCATTAGGAGTCCACTTTTGTTTTTTAAATGCAGTTTGTTAGATAGAAACATAAGTTTTGCACTGTTCCTTACAAGTGCAAGTGAGTTAGCTCAGTGGTTCCGGCGCCTGTTTTGCAAGCGCAAGGACCTGGGTTTGATCCCCAGTAACCACATACAATACTGGGTGTGGAGACTCATGCCCAGCAGCAACCAGTGCCACGTACCACAGTGCCGGGCATGGTGGCTCACACCTATAATCCCAGCACTCGGGAGGCAGAGGCAGGAGGACTGCTGTGATGTGAGTTTGAGGCTGAGCTCAGGGCCAGCCTGAACCACAAAGTGAGACCCTGTCTCAAAAAAAAAGCTAAATTATATTCCTTTATCTAGGTTCCCCCAAACTGAATTCTAGCTGATAGGAAATAGGCATTTCCAAAATATATTACTTTTGCAGTAGGTTCTACATTGCTGGAACCCAACCCTCAGCTTTGCCTCTTTAAAATAGATTCATGAAGGTTTATTATGTATTTCCCTTTTGTTTGCTTACAGTCAAGTTGGCCAAAAAAAGTGATGAGAACACACTTAAGCCACACTTATAGCCACCAAAGTAGCCAGGTGGAGGATGGGGGAGCAGTGGACATTTTCCCGGCAGTGAGACGAGCTAAGGGACACCACTGTTTCCCATTCTCTCCTGATGTTTCACAGCTATCTGTAATACATTCCTTTGCCTTTTGTTGTACCTTCGGCTCCATCCTTGGAAGTTTGAAAACTACCAGCTTCACAGAGTTCTAAATAATTTTTCAAACAATTTTACCTCTTAGTAAAGCTCTATCACATTCACAAATATTAAAAATAATAACAACAAGGGTTGTGGATTTAGCTCAATGGTTCCAGCACCTATCTTGCAAGTGCAAGGGCCAGAGTTCAATCTGCAGTAACCACATACAACAATGCTGGGCATGGATTCTCAGCCAACCAGCAACCAGAACCACATACCACAGTGCCCGGTGTGGTGGCTCACACCCATCATCCCAGCACTTAGGAGGCAGAGGTAGGAGGATTGCTGTGAGTTCATGGCTAAGCTCAGGACCAGGCTGAACTACAAAAGCAAGACCCTGTCTCAAGATAACAATAATAATAATAACAACAACAAACTCAGTCAAGAAAGCCTTCCTGCCAGGCGTGGTGCCTCATGCCTGTAATCTCAGCACTCTAGAGGCTGAGGCAAGAGGGTTGCCTCAAGTTCAAGGCCAGCCTGGGCTCCAATAGTGAGTTCAACACCAGCCTGAACTACATTGCAAGACCCTATCTCAAAAAAAAATATCCTTCCCAACCGCTCACATTGGAAGAGGCATTTGGCTTTCTCCCTCTGTACCTATACAACGCCTTATAGCTGAGTGTGCTGAATGCCAGAGTCTCGGTCTCCTCTGCCTCCTTTCCAGTTTCTAACATCAGCTTGCTTTTCACTGGTTCCTTACTAATGTATATGTAATTAATTGAGGGGATTTAGCTAGATGGCATCTAACATCCTTCCAGCTCTAAAATCCCGCATACTAACGGCTTCTGGATGGTCAACATACCTCTCAGTGTCACACAAGAAGGATCGAGTGAGGGAAGATACAAGCAGTCTGCCATCCAAATAATCTAGCTGGACAACACAGGAGTCAACTGTTGTTATTGTCTGAACAGGAAACATCACAAAGGCAGCAGCTGCCTAAAAGGGACACAAAAAGAAAATAGTGTTTTTCATGAATACATAAATACACATAAATAATCTACTCCTCACATTTTTTTTTTTTTTGAGAGGGAGTTTCACTAAAATGCCCAGGCTGCCCTCAAATTCTCAATCCTCCTACTTCAGCCTTTCAACCCACAATTACAGCATCTGGCTCCTCTCCAACTTTTATTTTATTTTTTATTTTTTGAGACAGGGACTCACTTTGTAGTTCAGGCTAGCCCTGTGCTCACTATCTAGCCCCGGCCAGGCAGGAACTCACAGAAATCCTCATGCTTCTGCCTCCCAAATCCTGGGATTACAGGCGTGAGCCACCACGCCCGGCACTGTGGTATGGGGTACTGATTACTGGTGGGCGTGAGTCACCATGGCCACCACTGTTGTATGTGGTTACTAGGGATCGAACTTGGGTCCTTGTGCTTGCAAGGCAGGCGCTGGAACCACAGCTAAATCCCTGGCCCCTATTCATCTTTTAAATGAAAACAACTTGAACAGCAAAATAACTTTTGAAATAGACCAAAAATTAATCTGTCAACAAGACTGTAAAAGTGTCACTTATTTAAAGTTCTGTGTAATAATTTATTGTATAACTACTTGTGATTATCTAATCTTAGAAATTTGAGTGAAAGAGATGAAGACATTTTGGAAATATTATGACATTTTTCACCAATATATAGTACTTTCTTTGGGAAAAAGACAAATGAAGTCCATGCCATGTGTAGAGATTTGATTGTATTTTAGATTAAAAAAAAAAAATACATTAGGAATCAGGGCTGGGAATGTGGATCAGTGCTGTAGCACCTACCTGGCTGGTGCAAGACCCTAGGTTTGATTCCTGGTACTCCTCAAAAAAGTAAAATAAACAAATAAATATAATACATTAAGAAATGCTATAGCTTATGTCCTCCCAAAGCCTCATGCAGTCTTTCTCAGAGGTAGGTAAATCTACACTGCATGATGCTGGGACTAAGGGCGTGTGTTTATCAAATCACTACACATGAGTGATTGTTTGGCACCTGCCTAGTCCAATAGTCTGAATAAGAAAAAAGGAGCGGAGAGACACTGCTAAGGTCTCCCTTGCTGCTTCCAGTTCTTACTGCCGCCATGAACTGCTACTCCTCTGCCACCCTTCCGTGGAGCCAGCTGATTATGGAATGAAACCACTACAAAGTATAAGCCAAAAAAAACCCTTTCCCTCTTCAACTATGGATGCCAGGTATTTTGTCATAGCAAGGAGAGAAAAGTAACACTGGAATCAAATGATGATTTTGATGGGTGATGGGAGCCACAGCAAAATATTCTGATGTGCTCATTAAAATAGGTAAATTAGTATGGCACCACAGTGTAATAGTGAGCACTCTGGACTCTAAAATAGGCAAATTAGCCAATAATATTTAGATTTCCTTTTCTTTTCCAGGATTCTACATAGAAATAAGCCAGGGAGAGACACATTTCCCACTTCTGACACAGCAGCCCTGGAGCACTTTCCATAGTCTCAGACCACAG
The DNA here is from genome assembly GCA_004026965.1 of Petromus typicus. NCBI lineage: Eukaryota > Metazoa > Chordata > Mammalia > Rodentia > Petromuridae > Petromus > Petromus typicus. Next base: position 12,039 of record PVIR01036850.1, on the reverse strand, counting down.
CACTGTTAAGACAACCTGAGCCTCAGCCTTGGAGCAATAGCTGTTGTGTGTAACCTGAGGTCCTGCACAGCTGAGCCTAAGCCAGAGGTCCCTTTATAATTTCAATCCAATTAATTACATCCTCAGAGAAACTAGCCTTATACTCATGAGTTTTCCTACATAGGAGCCAGTCAAATAGAAATTACAAATTGGTGGCATTTTTGAATCTTGGAGTGTTTCCTGTTTCTTTGTTTCGTTCTTTTTTTTAATTTTTTTTGAGACAGGGTTTCGCTTTGTAGTTGAGGCTGGCCCTGAGCTCAGCCTCCAACTCACATCACAGCAATCCTCCTGCCTCTGCCTCTCCAGTGCTGGGATTACAGGTGTGAGCCACCACGCCCGGCACTGTGGTATGTGGTACTGATTGCTGCTGGGTGTGAGTCTCCATGCCCAGTATTGTATGTGGTTACCGGGGAATTGAACCCAGGCCCTTGCGTTGTAAGACAGGTGCTGGAACCACTGAGCTATATCCCCAGCCCATCATTCCAAGTTCTTAAGACAATACCTTGTATCTTACCAGATACATAAAGAATTGGAGTGGTTCTTACCTTAGCTTGTTTAGAAGTGTTGAGTTTGATGGCAGAAACTTTCCCCACATGGTCACCTACAAAGACTCTAAGAATAGCTGTATCCCAACAGAGAGCTGTAACTTTCCGACCTTTGTGCTCTGAAGACACATAAATTCGTTCTGGTTTCCCACGATGTTCTTGATTTAATTCCCAGACAACTACAAGACCTTGACTGCAACAGTTGGAAGTGGTGAAAAGATAAAACTTCACTTATAATATCAACTATATAGTAAGTATACAAGCAAACACTTAACTCTTCAGAAAAGAGGAAGGGAAAAGTCAAGGTATTAACCTCCTTGTATTAGTCATCAAACCAGTAGACTAGGAGAACTTAATGTTACAAACTATGTCTATCCCCTTTGTCTTATAAGGGCTGAAATACTGGGGACTCAAATTAGCATTTTTCATAAACACCAGGGTAACCAGCTGCCCATACTAGATGGCTGGGTGCTGACAGATTTCCCAGGACTCAGGACCTTCAGTGCTAATGCTGGGACAGTACCAGGCAAACTGATGTGACTGGTCACACTAACAAACATACTTGCTAGTTTACAATCTGTTTAGGAAAGATCAGATAGTTTTAAAACAATTTCTCACCTGGTAGCTACAGCAACATAATCATCATCATGTGAGCAACAGGCAATCTGAGAAACTGAGCCTTCCTAGGGCACAAAGAGAAGAATACGTTTAGAATCTCTTTACACTCTTCTTTGATTTTAAATGATTGGTTATACTGGAGAAACTCATATGTACAAAAGATACTGTGAGTGGTGTGTGACAGGTTCCCCTTGATCTAACCTGGTGTGAGAGGAAAAGCCTGTGCTTCCAGCCTTCTTTCTGAATGAGATTGACTCCTCCTCCCGAGCTGCCCAAGGCCAGCCATTTCCGAGACACCGCTACGCTTGTGCACTGAAAACAGGAGAAGAGACAAGCAGGAAGTATTCACAGCCACTCAACCAAATAAACTACCCACTGGAAAGACACACTGAGCATTGTGCGGAGTTCCTCCCCTCGCTCCGCCCGGCCAGACAGACACACACAATGGCACTCACTCTCTAATCCTAGGAGATCAAAAAATACCAAACAAGGGACATTTTGTTTTGAAACTTTCTGCTGAATCTCAAAAGCGCTCAGTAGGCTCTGGGTATAAATAAGTAATTTTTTCTTTGGCAAAAGCCTGTAATTAGACCACTCAACTTCTGTGTAGTTTGGCTACATCATTCTAATACAGACTGAAAGGAGGAAGATCAATTAAGTTACCCGAGAATGATGCAGCCATTTCAGGCATTTCAGGTATGTGCAGTCACCGCGAGACACCCACAGCCCAGGTGCAGCCCAGGTGAAACCGTGGAGGGAACATGCACAGGTCACTGCACCGCCAGCGCTTCCCACGCCCTCTGGATCCTCAGAGAAAGCAGTGGTCATGCTATGCCCATGAACTTGGCATGAATTACTGGTTGGCTACAAGACATCTTCAGTGCCATTTTTTTCTATCCCAGAAGCCAACGAATTTAAATATTCACCTTCCCAATTTCTCTTGTTGCCAAGAGCAGCCAAATGACTCAATCCCAGCTAATAAGACTAAGTCTGCCGACAACTTCCTGGAAAGTTTTGCCTTTCCAGATGAAAGGTAGAGTATAAAGAAAAGTTTTTGTTGTTGGGCCCTTCACTCTAACTTGGGATGTTATGAAACATTAAGACAGGAAGGAGACAAGAGCCAGACATAGTGGGGCACACCTGTAATCCTAGCAATCAGGAAGCTGAGGCAGGAGGATTGCCATGAGCTTGAGGCCAGCCTAGGCTACACAGGAGATTGAGGCCAGGCTGAACTACATAGGAAGACTGTACTTCAGAAAAACAAACAAACAAAAGTCAGGATACACACACTACAACTGTTACTAAAAACCAACATCCAGATGATGGCAGAAGAGGAAAGGTGGGGAGCCTGTGCCCTCAGTGACAGCACTGGGCCGCTGTACTAACAAAGCAATGCAGACTCCAGCAAGACTATAACTCTTAATTATATAAACCACTATTCACGAGGTACTACATTCTGTAAATTGTAGCTAGCACAACATTTCCTATAGCAATCCTCACAATTCTTGCTCCTGTTATTTTGCCTCTTACTTTCTAGTCTCCCCTTCCTCAGAGATTAGAAATATACTTTGGTGTGATGGCAAAAGTATAAAAATAGCCAGGTGTGGGCCAGGGATTTAGCTCAGTGGTTTCAGCACCAGCCTTGCAAGTGCAAGGGCCTGGGTTTGATCCCAGATAAGCACATTCAACAAAGCCCACCAGCAATCAGTACCACATACCACAATGCCAGTGTGGCGGCTCACACCTAAAATCCCAGCACTCAGGAGGCAGAGGCAGGAGGATTGCTGTGAGTTTGAGGGTGGTCTGGGGTACACAGTAGCTCAGGGCCAGACTGAAGTACAAAGCGAGACCCAGTCTCAAAAAAATAGCCAGGTGTGGTGATGCACACCTGTAATCCCAGCACTCGGCAGGCAAAGGCAGGAGGACTGTTATGAGTTTGAGGCCAGCCTGAGCTACACAGTGAATTGAGGCCAGCCTGAATTACATAGTGAGTCACTGTCTCAAAAAAAAAAAAGTATAAAAATGAAATTATTTTGGAAATTGGTTATAAGACTGTTCTTCACCACGTCATTCTTAGATTTACTCAAAAGAATTCAGGATTTGAGTACAGCTTCCAACCGAACTAACTTTTACTCTGCCTTCTAAAATGGAGGTTACATAAAAATCTGTCATGGAATCATTTCAGTGGTACATACTGTTAGAATTTAATAGAATGGGGGTTGGGATTTAGCTCAGTGGCAAGTACCTCCCTAGCAAGCTCAAGGTCCTAAGTTCAATCCCCAGTACCAAAAAAGAGAGAAAAATTTAGTAATCTCATTTATATTATATTAATTTCATTAAAATATATTACTTTCTAAAACAAGATAGCAAGATTATGGAGGAGGAAATTAATCAAACAATAAAGAAAGAGAATTTAACAATTAAAAATTAAGTAGTCAGATATTCAGCCTGGGAAAGAATTCAAATGATAACTCAAAAATTAAATCCAAAGCCAAGTGTGGGGGTTCATGCCTGTACTCCCAGCATTAAGGAAGAAAAAGAAGAATGATTATCACAAGTTTGAGACAAACCTGAACTACACAGATCAAAAAAAGAAAATAAATAAATCAAGACAGAACTATGAATGTGCTACTTTTATGTAAGGTATGATGAGGACAAATAACATTCAAGATTCCACAAAGCATAAAGAATAGAGGACAGGGTAAACGCAATAGAACTTAAAAATATGAATATGAGCTGGCCACACATACTGGCACAAGCCTGTAATTCAGACACTCAGGAGGCTGAGACAGGAGAATCTCAAGTTTGAGATAACCCCAAACAGAAGACATAGGTTAGTAGCAGAACGTTCCAGGGTTCATCTGCTAATACCAAAAGAAAAAAAGGAAAGGCAACAAATTAATACAGGGATCAAGAAGTTTACCTTGAGACGACTGGAGTCCAGCCTCAGAGCTGAAAGTAGTGGGTCCATTGACTCAAACTCGGCGAGAACATGGCTGTAGCACTCTGGGATCACTGGCACAAAAGTCATTTAGCCAGAAAGGTGAAGCTGTTCAATTACAACTACAGTATCCCTCACCTGAATAAAACCTGTAAAAATTAATTTAATACGATCACCATTTACTCAGCAGCATATAATGTGTAAGAAAGCAGGGGAAAAGGAGAGAGGGACAACCATCCCTACTCTGGAGGGCCCCAGAAAACACACACAAGGACTACAGCGTGCAACAGCGTGCTCACAGTGTCATTCCCCAGCTGGAAAACTCCCATCTCAGGTCTGGAATTTCAAACCCTTCCACAATCCTACTCCACTGCATTATCAAACTGCATGCCTAGGTAAAGGGGACACAGGAACAGTTAAAAGAAAAACTGACAGTAAAGCAGCAACCCTGTTGTATTTCTTGGAGTTGTAAATCTTCTGGCTTCAAGAGTCTCTCATTGAAATATAAGTTTCTGTAAAGGCCCCAAATTATAAACCCTCACCAGTAAAAGCTAAAATTATCAGCAATTTCACAGTGCCTAATAGCAACCATCTTCTGTATCTCTCCCTATAGTACCAGCAGCTCAATGGGTATAACTGAATGAAACAAAAGATGAACCAATGAGAAGCTGCTGGGAATTAAAACAAAAAAATAACAACTTCGGGGCCAGAGAGTTAGCTCAGTGGTTTCAGCGCCTGTCTTGCAAGCACAAGGACCCAGGTTCGATCCCCGGTGACCACATACCATACTGGGCATGGAGACTCACGCCCAGCAGCAACCAGTACCACATACCACAGTGCCGCGCGTAGTAGCTCACGCCTGTAATCCCAGCACTGGGGAGGCAGAGGCAGGAGGATTGCTGTGATGTGAGTTTGAGGCTGAGCTCAGGGCCAGCCTGAACCACAAAGTGAGACCCTATCTCAAAAATAAATAAATAAATAAATAAAAAACAACTTCAATAAAATAAATTGATGGATATGAAGAAAGATAAGAATACAAGGTAGGGGCCAGGGATTTAGCTCAGGGATTCCAGCGCCTGCCTCCCAAGTGCAAGGACCCAGGTTGAATCCACATACAACAATGCTGGGCATGGAGACTCATGCCCATCAGCAATCAGAAATTCATACCACAGTGTGGGGCATGGTGGCTCACGCCTATAATCCCAGCCCTAGGGAGGCAGAGGCAAGAGGACTGCTGTGATGTGAATTGAGGATGAGCTCAGGGCCATCCTCAACTACAAAGTGAGACCCTGTCTCCAAAAAAAAAAAAAAAAAAGTATACACACTATATACTGGAGTCTTATTTCCTGTAACACTGGTCTTAGCATAGCCTCACCTCTGTAAGGAGAACGGTGTTCTAAAAACAACAAAACACTTAGTACACATATACTCAAAATATTTAAAAATTCCAAATGTTAAAAATGTACCTCTCATTTTTCTACTCATTAAGTAGCTAATAAAATACTAACCACAGGATTAGAAACAAAATAAGCAAAACAACTCCAGAAATCACCTTATAATCAAATAGGGAAAAAAGGCAAATGCTATATATACATGCAGAGAGACACAGAGATCTCATAATGGAAATAAAAGCAAAAAACTCTGTTAGAACTTAAGAGAACAGAGGAATGATGCTGAGTTAAAGGGGACTTATAGCACCAGCACCAAGAAGTCTTGAGTCAGAAAGAAAAGAAAAAAAGGCAGCAGGTAGGCAATAATAAGCAAAGATATAGAGATGGAAAATAAGATGGAACGCAAAGCTTGACTTTTAGTTGAAACACAGACTACAAACAACGAAATAGGGAAAGATTTTTAAAAGGTGGGATAGTAATTTGGGATCAAGTGCAAAATATTTTGAATTTCAAATTAAGGAACTTAAATTTTGGTAGGCGACAGAAAAGTACTAGTGGTGGGAAGTCACTGTTTTGGTAAAATGTTGTGGGCAGACACAAGAAAACAAGGACTTGAAAACAAGTGATGGGTGATGAGGAAGTGAAAGCATGTCAATTGTTCGAGAAGCCTTGTGAGAAAAAGATAAAACCTTTCCACTTTCTAAATGAATAGTAGAGACTTCAATTTGTAACTATGACTATAATGGCTAAAAGCACAAAAAGCCTTCAATAATTTTCTTATCTAATGTGACCCTATCTCTCCTTTCCCAGCTTAATTTCCCACCTTACCCTCTCCTCCTATACTGGGCTATCTTGAGTTCTTCTTTCATTCTACAAATTCGTGCCTCTGTGATTTAATATATTGTATGCTGTTTGCTAAATCTTCCTCCCTCTAACAAAACTATCCTTCTGTAAAGCTGAGTTTAAAGGTTAACTGTTATGAAATAGCACAACTCCAGCTTAACAAAGAATTAAGCCCACGAAAGCGGTGAGAAATACCAAATTCAATAAAAGATTGACTTGTTGAGGGGAAGGTCACAAAGATTATACAAGGTAGAGCTGAAATTCAAATCTTCTAAATATAGATTGAATCATCTTTCCATTTCCCCGAATTGTTTTGATGGTAGTGTAAAAAGAGTAGCATGCTGCGTTTGCAGCTCACACATCAACTGCAAATCAACGCTGTCTTTGGCCCCCTAGGTGCGTGGGAGGAGGTGAACAAAAACTGTAGTGAGGGTAAGGGGAGGGAGCATATTTTATTTCCATAAAGGGATCTTTGTTTGCAAGAAATAATGATCAGAGAACTCTGTATCAGAGAAATAACAAACTCGTTATTTCATGCATTCATCCATTCAACTTGCATGCACGGGAGGAGATACAAGGATGAACAAAATAGTTCTTGACCACAAGAAACTCCTCATCACGCGAATCTACTACCTTATTAAGAGCAGTAACTTTTATACATGTAGCTGTCCTCAAGCAGAAAGCAGCGGGTTACCAAGTTTTCACAGCCAGGCTCACAGACTAACAGCTTAAAGGTCCCAATTCCACTCCACCACATCCAGGCCTGCAACTCCCAGTTCTCAGTAGGTCGAACCACTTTCTGGGCTCAACGCTCGGTCACTCACCAGGCACTGACAGCAGAACTTGAACTTCAGTCTCCAATCTCGCTCCACCCCTCCCTGTCTTACGTCATCCAGGAGCGCCAGGGACGCGCGACAACTCGGTTAACGGTACTTCCTTGTCACGTGACGACTACGCCCCTCCCTATGTGTGGTCCCTCCCCCTGAGGCCGCGGTCGCAATTACGCTCCCTACGGCCTGCAGCCGGTGGGCTGCCGAGAGCTGAAGACACGCCGCTGACTGAGACCGGAGGACCTCTAAGCCAAATGGGTGTGCCACTTCGGAACCCAGAACTCTTCACGGCCGAAGACCAGACAGAGGAAACGAAACAGGCGGGAACTGGTGGGGGAGGGAGGGAAACAGCGGAAGGTGTCATGGCGGCCGCGCTCTGGGGTCACGTGTCCTGCGAGCGCCGCCTTAGTATTTCCGGTCACGTGTCCTCAGAGACCTCGCAGCCAGCGATGGAGGTGAGACCCCCCAGTAACAGAGGCGGTGGCGACGGCTGCAGCCTCAGGTTTTCAGCCTCTTTACAGCAGCGACTGTAAGAACCGCAGCGGAGCGCGACCCGATCCAACTCAGTTTCTCCCAGCCAAAGGCTGTAGCTTCCACTCGGTAAGTTTAAACTAAAGAATGGGGTGGGTGGGCGGTAAGGAGCTGACAGGCCCAGGGGTCGCAGGTCGGCGCAGATTTTGTCCCTTTCTCCGCGTCGCTGTCGCACCCTCCACAGCGCACAAGCCTGTTGTTTCGTTTGCCCTTATTATTCTAAAGCCGGAAAGAGGCAACTGGACTCCTGATCTACTTGCCTAAGGGAATCGTGCCATTCCGCTGAGATCAAGGACTCAAAGGTTAACCCAATCCAGGATCAGACTCGCCCCATGAGAATGAAGAAAGTAAAGGCTGAGCCTGGGCGAAGAAACCCTTACCGTTAGAAAATGGTGCTGCCAAGTCTGGTTACTGTAAGAAAACCTCTTGCCTTTGCTTCCACCTGTCAGCCCTATCGGTGTGAGCCAGTCCACACACTTAGTTTTATCCTGCTGAGCTTGATTGTCTTGTAATAAAAAATAGACTAGGAATACGTGGACTGTAATTATTTTATGTAAATTCACCAGGGTTATCAGAGGCTAAATTGAGTGAGGAGGCATACTTGGTTGACTCTTAAATTACCATGTTAGTGTCTATAAAATAAGGGTGAGAAGAGGAAATATAAAAACTGAATTTTTGTCGGACAGGAAGGCCAAGGCAGAAGTGTTACAAATTTAAGCCTAGCCTGGACAATTTAGTAACTTAATAGCAAGATGTTGTGTGAAAATATAGAGGAGTTGGGAGAGCCAGGGATGTATTTCAGTGCAAAGGCTCTGGGTTCAGTCTCCAGTACTGAGAGAAAACTTTTTTTTGTTTTGTAGTACCAAGGATCGAACTCATGACTTTGCACTTACAAGGCAGGCAGTGGCACCATTGAACTACATCCAGCCCTAAGAAAACCTTTTAAGAAAAGGAAATTTAGAAACCTAAAACTGAGTGGTTTATAGGCTGGGGATGTACCACGGAAGTACAGTGCATACCTAACATATCAAGGCCCTGAATTCCATCCTTGATACTATAAAAAACCACCAAAAAACAGTGGTTTGAAATACAGCTTGCAGTAGCTATTTGTTCCTTATCTATAAAGCAATATTGTCATTATTCAGATATGTGATTGTTTTTTTCCAGAGACAAAGTTTCATTGTTGAGTCCCTGCTAGCCTTAAGCTCACTTTTTAGACCACACTGGCCTCTACCTCCTTGTGATTCTCCTGCATCAGCCTCCAGAGTGCTGGGATTATAGGCTACTACACACTTCCACCACATGCCTCACTCTTTCCAAACATTTCAGAGAAGCCAAATGTGGTTTTGTGCACCTGTAACCCCAGCAGTCTAATGGGCTGAGTCAGGAAGATTGCAAATTCAAGCCCCACCTGGGCAATTTAGTGTCTTAGGAAGACCGTATTTCAAAATAAAAATTTTAAAAGGGTGCTGGAGGGCTGAGCATGTAGTTTAGTAGCGTCATGCCTGCCTGGCAAGCCCAGGGTTCTGAGTTCAACCCCTGGTAAAACGGGAAGTGCTGGAGATGTAGCTTAAAAGTTCAGGGTTCAGTTCCCAGTACTGTGTGAAAGAAAAAAAAGTTTTAAAGGTATTAACAATTATTACCTTGAACCCTGGCACAATATGCAGTATGCTCAGGTGGAAATGAGTTCAGGAAAATGGAACTGCCCCCATTCAGTCTTTATATCATAGAGGTATCTGCTTAGAGCACAGAATGGTTTTTGTTTTATTTTTTAGAGACAAAGTCAAGTTAATGTAGTTCACACTGGCCTTGAACTCACTTTGTAGCCCAACCTGGTCTTGAACTCACTGATCCTCCTTTCTCAGACTCCTGAATGCCAGGATTACAGGGGTGTGCCACCATGCCCTACTTGAGCACAGTTTCAAAACCACAAATCTGAACTTTGGTTATTAAGCCAGAAGTTTGGGGGTTTTTTGGGTTTTTTTGTTTTGTTTTGTTTTGTTTTGTTTTGTTTGTGCAGGGTCTTACTGTCTGTAGTTCAGGCTGGCCCTGCGCTCAGCCTTGACCTCACAACATTCCTCCTACCTCTGCCCCGAAAGTGCTGGGATTACAGGCATAAGCCACCACACCTAGCACTGTGGTATGTAGTTTCTGATTGTTAATGGGCATCAATCTCCACACCCAGCATTGTTGTATGTGCTTACCAAGGATGGAACCCAGGCCCTTGCACTTGCAAGGCAGGCACCAAGCAACCACTGAGCTAAATCCCTGGCCCTGTGTGCTGTTTTCTGTTTGTTGTGGGTCCCCAGACCTCTTTAATTTTTTGAGTGGAATTCTTTATTTTCCAAAGGAGGTCGCAAACTTGGTATCCTCTTGCCTCAACCAACCAAGTAACTAAGATTGCAGGCATACTTTACTGTATTTGGCCATCCTTTAACTTTTTTTTTTTTTTTGAGATAGGGTCTTGCTTTGTAGTTCAGGCTGGTCCTGAATTTAGCCTTGAACTCCCAGCAATCCTCCTGCCTCTGCCTCCTGAGTGCTGGGATTACAGGTGTGATCTACCACACCCAGCATTGTGGTATGTGGTTACTGGGGATTGAACTGAGTCCTTGGGCTAGCAAGGCAGGCATCAGAACCACTGTGCTAAATCCCCGGCCCCCATCCTTTACGTTTTTAAAAGCCAGGCTAATGATGTAGCTCAGTGGTACCGCAACTGTCTGGCAAGTGCAAGGTTCTGAATTCAGTTCCTGGTACCACCCCCCAAAAAAATTTTTTTTAAAGCCAAAGCCAGAGCTTTGGAGTTGAAGAGGTCACAACAGAGAGAAAGGTAACTTCTTATGGCAGGCCTATGGCTTACAGAGCCTCTGGGTTCTCAAGAGAACTTTGTACCTATTAATAGGCCTAAATCCTGTTGTTGTTGTTATTGTTAAGGAGTCTCTAAATTACCCAAACTGGTTCTAGACTTTTGATCTTCCTGCCTCAACCTCCCACATCCTTGGATTGCAAGCATGCACTACCACATCAGGATCCAAATCTTATTTGTAGGGTGGGTAGGGGTAACTGGAAGTTAGACCTAGGGCCTTTAGTTTTTATTTGAGGCAGATTCTCATCCAATTACTGAATTGCCAACCTGGGCCTGAACTTGCTATCTTTCTGCTTCAGCCTCTGAGAGTATTGGGATTACAGGCGTATGTGCCTCTGCTGGTTACTTAAAGAGAAGCCAGGTGTGGTGGCATACACGCCTATAATCTCAGCACTCGGAGGCTAAGGCAGGCGGATTGCTGTGAGTTTGAGGCCTGCAGTACAGAGCAAGTCAAGACCTGTTTTTTAAAAGGGAGGGGGGATATATTTTCTGCTACCCTTACTCAGTTAACTTTTAGGAACAAATGATATATTTAAGTCTCTCCTAGGTGATATTAAATGCACATTTCAATGCAAATGTAAAAGAATTGTAGCAAACACAGAAAAGGCTTTCTGAAAGTACTAGAAAAATTGATGCAGAGAGAGGAGATTCAGTTAAAGATAGTGAAGTGAACAGTCCAGTTTCAGTTGTGAATGCTTCACTGCATACTGCCCTCAAGGTTTACCTCCCCTGTGCTGATTTATCATTCCATTTTAAGGCGTGCTTCTCTTTTTTCCCCCAAAGGTCACAGTGTGTGTCCTTTGAGCTTTCCTACCGTATTCGGCCATTTCTACCCTAGAAATAGTGCTTATACACATATCTACACTCTTCCTCCTTTGTTTCTTCCTGTCTTGCAGAGCACTGATTTAATAATCTGTCTTCTCTCCACTTCAATCACCAACTGATGATTCTTGCCTTGACTTGGCAGCTCACCCTTGTGAGCTTGCAATATTTATCAGTGGATATCAGCGCATTGCCCTCTGTCCTGCCTTTGTCACATTTCTCTCTTGCCTCCCCCTGCACTGCTAAAAGATAAAAAAGTAAGAAGTATTTGGCTCCTGGGTACATACGAGTCCTCCTTAATGTCTTCCTTGCCCAGTACACTTGGGTTACTTTGTGTGTATTTCTGAGGTTTTATTCCTTATAGTGTTAAAATGTTGAAACAATTTAGATTGCCTGGTGGTAAACAGCATTCCAGCTCCATTTTTATTTTGCAGATAAAAGGATAAGGACGGTGAGGAGTTTATATCTCATTTATTACCTTTTTGCCTCTTATTTTTCTGCTGTTTGGAAGAAGGAGATCTAGGTAATAAAAATGAAGAGATGTAACAGTTAAAAGTTTCTGCTCAGCCATTTTGAATTCTCCCTGTCCCTGTTTCCTTATAGGTCAGTGTCCAGA
>PVIR01036849.1:0-14477 GCA_004026965.1 Petromus typicus | reverse complement strand
TGTGGAGACCCACACCCAGCAGCAACCAGTACCACATACCACAGTGCCGGGCGTGGTGGCTCACGCCTGTAATCCCAGCACTCGGGAGGCAGAGGCAGGAGGATTGTGATGTGAGTTTGAGGCTGAGCTCAGGGCCAGGCTGAACCACAAAGCGAGACCCTGTCTCCAAAAACCTAAAAAAAAAAAAAAAAAAAAAAAAGCTGTAGTACTTTTATGGCATGGAGTATTACTCTGCCATAAAAAATGATAAGTTTGAATCATTTATATTTAAATGGACATACCTTGAGGTTATCCTCATAAGTGAAATAAATATGTCACAGATAGGTAAATATCATATCTTTTCTCTGGTATGAGACAATAAATATGTAAATGAGTTCTAGTATTGTATGTTACATATTGTGAAATAGAAAATATTCAAAGTGAAATAGGGTGAAGGGGGAAAATTAATGAGATTATAACCAAAAAGAAAGGAAACAAATTTTATGTGTATAGGGGGGTGGTAGGGTGGGTAAAGCTATGGTAAAAAATGAGAACTAAGTTGTGTCTTATACTGGTACAAATTCCCATTGTGGAGTGCAATCATGATGTGTATATGTAATGTACCAATAAAGATTTCAATTAAAAAAAAAGAAACTGTTAGAAGCATGTATGCATAGTTTGTTAGAAAAAATTCATACAGAAAAGATTTTGTGATGTAGGCACAGACAGGATAATTTTTAAGCTTTTTTCAAATCATGTTTCACTTTGTATGATTAGATATGATTAGTTTAGCAGAAAGACTAATTGCTGCCACTTATAAGAAGATGGATTCCAAACAGAGATGGTGCAGCAATCAAACACAGTGCTTTTCAAGGTGGCCCATGCTGCTTCTCCATGGGGATTTTAGTTGGCTAATAAGACAGAGAAAAAAAAATCTACAGTGACAACAATAGTAACAAAACTGTTATTTCAAATCTAAGTGTGATCTCATGGTCTTCATCAGCAATTGTGCTCAGTGAAGACTTTTCTGTATTCATCATAAAAGGGAAGTAATCTTTATACTAATCTACAGTGAAAAACTAATTTTTCAGAGAGGGAAGATAAAGCAGCAATTGCTAATACAGCCCAAAATTAGAAAAACATTTTCAATATGGAAAGATTAAACAGGAAACATGATAAATAATGATATGGTGAGTTATGCACAATTCTAACAGGTAGCAGCTAATATCCTCTTTGATTTCAAGTAGCTAATGGTATTTTTTCTAAATGTCTCATAATATACAACTATCTGCTTCACAATTCCACATTTAGACAACACAGTTCTACATAGAATAAATTCTAATTCAACATGTGTGAATGCTGTTTCCTGATTTTCCACCAAGCATTCCTAGAATTTTCCTTCTTTCATCTCAGAATTTGAAGATAAATAATTTTAGTTGTTGAACACTTTTGTAAACATTATAAATCCATTTCTGAAAACAAAAGAAAAGTCTGAGTATTCATTTCATTATCCTTTTACTTAAGTATAAAATCAATACATTCTAATTTTTTTTTTGTTTATTTGTTTGCTTGTTTTTTGATACAGGGTCTCTGTAGCTCAGGCTGGTCCTGCCCTCACTGGGTAGCCCAGACCAGCCTCTAATTCAAGGCAATCTTCTTGTCTCTGAGGTGGTTTAAGGCATGTGCCACCACACTGAGTCACAGTCTAAGAATTCTTAAAACAATTTCCAACATAGTTTTCCAATGAAAAACTATACAAATAAAGCAATATATTATTAGTCATAACACACATTTTAGAATTCATTAACTTATTTTTAAGTTGGTAAATATTTTTTAAAGCATAGGATAAATAAATAAATAAATAAAATCAGAATTAATTGACAATTTTATTTACATGTAAAACAAAGGCATCATGACATTATGAGGAGAAGTTTTTTATTGGTGAAACAACATTCACAAATTTCACAAATTCATAGAAATTGTGAAATTTTGCCTAATACAAATATGAATTTGATAACATTTCATACTTTATAATGTTTTTTTTTTAAATGGTTTGTTATTGAAATCATACCCAGTGCTATTTTGCCTGAATAAGTATCCTGGATGTTTTATAGGAAAAAGCCTAATGAAATGTATTACATAACAATTTCATCAAATGTTTAATTTGCATCAGTATTCAAACTGTTGCATAAGATTACATGGATTGTCCATTTCTATATATCATCAAGCCAGATTAATCAATCTGCTACCAACTGTGAAAAGTGACATTTATGCCTTGTTAGTTCAAGGATTAGGAAAATCACAGCGGGAAATTAAGATTAGCTATGTACTTCAGACTCAAAGATCTATTTTTCCACCTATCAGAAGATTGTTATAATTTCTTTCAGTAATGTTTTAATTTTACAATATCAAGTGTTATAGCAAAATTTCAAACACTGTGAAAGGAAATTAGATTAGTCATTATTAAAATAAATTAAAGAGAAAAGAAACATAAAATCAGATACAGGAATTCAAGAACACAGTGATCAGTTCAGGGATCAATCGGCCTTTTCTAGTTTTATAACCATGTAATTTAAAATATATAAATATGGTGTGGATACTAAAAGTAAGTTTTTGTAAAAACAGTGGGCAATTTTCAAGTTTGTACACTTCAGTTTATTTCACTATTAAATCTTTCTCTTTTTTTTAGACAGGGTCTTATTCTGTAGTTAGGCTGTCCTTGACTCACTATGTAGCTCAGGCTGTCCTCAAACTCATGGCAACCCTCTTCCCTTTACCTCACACCTGCTGAGATTACAGGAGTGAGCCACTACACCCAGCATTGTGATATGTAGTATCAGGGATCGAACTTGGGACCATGTGCTTGCCAAGCAGATGTTGGAACCACTGAGCTCAATCTCCAGCCCTCCGCTACTAAATGTTGACTATAACCATGGGGTAGAAATGAGTTGGAATCCTGAGGAACAATCATTGTTACAACTACTAAAGATTTACTTAGCCACACACTTCAAATCAACCATTTTCTGAAAAAAATCATAATATTAGTGTAGTTCCTATGTTTATGGAAAAAACTAAACTAACGTGTTATATAATTTAAATGACAATAGTAGAGTAAGGTCGTGCCATAAATATGTGAACATAATTTAATAATAATTTTATTGTACAAATATAATCTTGAATCCTTTTAAAGTTGACCACCCGTTTGCAGGAAGTCTTGCAGCTTTGGAAGATGAGTGCAGGGAATTTTTAAAGTGTCATTCTGAAAATTTTGATCACTTAATGATTAACATAGATGTATGTCGGTGGCCAAATGTAGAATTTAAGCAAGATGGAATTTCTTCTTTTAATGGAAAATAAACTTCAGTTAATGCTAAATTTGGCATTGTGTACACCAAGGACCTCCAATAGAAAACTAATTTAGAAAGCTGATTTTCCAAAGGCAAACTGGAGTGTAAGTTATTAAAGCAATTACCTCTAAATGAGAATAGAAGAACCAGAAATCCCTTTTATCCAAATCTCAAGTGGTTAATGCACACTCTGCATAATCAAAAAGAATCTTTGGATTTACAAGCTGACCTCGTCTAGAAAACTAAACTGTCTTTAAGCATACCATTTTTCCTGCCTGCAGAGAACAACAGCAAAAAGAAACTGTTTCCCCTGTATAGTTAGTTAACAATGATTTTATTAATATCTTAGGCTATGTGGTTGAACAGTTTAAGGATTATGGAAAGCAAGTTATAGCAAAAGTTACTAATGTTGCCCTGGTTCTGATCTGTTCTATAACATGCATCTAATAATTTTATCTGCTTAACTTCTGATGTTCTTTTGAATATAGATTTGCTATTAAAGTTGTAATGATGATTGTTAAATTACCATAATTATGTTGAGAATTGGCTTTTATCATCTAATTTTCAACTAAAGTCAAGAGGAAGTTACAAAGCTTTCCACTCATTTTTTGATAATAAAACAAGTGTTTTTCAGTACACATTTTTCTGGGTATTTCAAAGACAGACAAGATGATATCTTGAGTTTTCTTGCTAACGGAGGGTGAGATGTGAGGAGGATAGAACTATTTGGAGTTGAGAATGACATAGAGTCTTGGAGGTTTGTCTCTTAATATAAAAAAAATCAAGGTTTTCATTAAATCTTTTGTAGACAGTTGATGTTGGAGAGCGAGAATATCCAAGTAAGAATACAATAAAAATTATTCTTCCTAAAATGATTTTAAATTATTGCAAAGCAAGATGGCTAATATTACAGAACAAGAGATAAATGAGTGATAAAATCTCCCTATATTTCTTTTGCTGATGTTCTACACATAACATTTTGATACCCATGAGGTATATTTAAATAATTTCAACTTTGGATATTTAAAGGAGAAATTATAAAGCAATATACTATTTTACAATTAATAATATCGATGGATAACATATACATAAAAAGCATAAACGAGAAGTGTACTACTTACTGATTTTATAAAGTGAACAGATTGGTCATATAAAACATTCTCATAAAACTAGCAGTATTCTCATACTTTTCCTTGTGTGCCCTATTGATTCAGTGCCTCCGGTGTCACTCAGTCCTGACCTATTAAATTAGTTTATTTCTCATGCGAAAATTCATGTAAGGTAAATAATGAAAATATAGTCTTTAGTAATTACTTTAATATTTTCTACTTAATATGTCACATATTTTCAAAGCATTCTATCATATATTCAATAAAACCTTATGTCCTTGTCTACTTTCTCTTTTAATTAACTATATAACCATCTGTTTAAACTTAGTACTACATTTTTTTTGATCTAGCTTAAAAATAAACAGGTAAATATTGAATCTTTTCTCTGGTATGAGATATTTTGAGCACAATCTAAAAAGAGAAGTAACAAAATGAAAATAATGGTAGTGTGCCTCTTCTAGCCACTTCACATGCCTGAAAAGAATGTCTTTGAGGCTTTGGATGACTTGGAAGTGGAGTGACTAGATTCTGTGAAAGTTTTTTTCAGAAAAAAAAAAAAAGTAAAAATACTTTAGGGGGCTGAAGTGGGAATTCAACATTGATGCCTGAGCCATTACCAGATAAAAACCCAGGTGGCCCATACCTTACACTCTGAAATCGGATTCTGCACTACTGAGCAGCCTCTACTCAGGCCCATGGAGAACTACTCAAGAAGGTATATGATTCTTTCTTTTATGTCTTTTTTTTTAAATTCTTATAGTCCTTTTTAAAATTCTAATTATTAGGACTTTACATTCAAGGAAAGGATGGAAATTATTAAAGAAATAAAAAAAGGACATTGATATCTCTGGGACTAATTTTCACTTAAAAAGTATTCTACATCTAATTTTTATTCTTGTTCATACATTTGTTTCACCCATGTATTCTGGCACATTTTATTGAAGTGGTTTGGAAAATAAAAATAAAGAAAATATATATGAGAAATAACAAAGTTGGGGTACCAAAGAAACATAAAACAGATTATCAAAACAAAGAGGCTCTTCTATTAAAATTGTGCTACACAAATCATGCACTTTAAGCATTTTTTTTTTACTTTAAGAAATGTTTGTAGATATGGACAGTAGCATTTCATAGTAAAAGCTAAAGGTGGTGTATATGACCACTTTCCCTGTTTTCTTCCCTTGAATATGACTATAATGTATCACTATGTGTGCACACTTTCAAAAAGTGAACATAGACATTAATAATACTTCAGCTTCAGTAATTGTAGCTGTGTTTCCTTTTACCATTGAGTATATTCTTGCAATTCTTTGCTGATTGTACCTAAGAATCTGGAATTTTACATAATGCATCAGTCTGAGTCCCACATACAGCATTGAGATTAATTCACTTTCATGAAAATCACTGATTTTAGTGTTAAATTTCTCTAAAAAATACATTCACACAACCATGAAGACTGTTTGATGTATAGATAACATAGCCTAGTAAAGTTTACTTAAAAATGAACCTTCAAAATTACTCAGAAACTTCCAACAGAAGAACAAATAAACATGGATACATACATATACTCAGACATATATATGCACAAGTATATACATATATACATAAATGTATATATATACATATATATACACACATATATACAGAATGTTAAATTTTGTTTATAGAACACATAATAAATGGTTTTCTAGATTTCCACAATAATTCTGAATTTATGTATACCATTGAAGCACAAATAATTGTGCTTGTGAGAAAATGTGCTCTTGTGTGTGAACACATGCACATCAAGAGATTTATTACAAAGAACTGGCCTATGTAGCCATGAGTCTGAGAAGTCCTATGGCTTCTAGTTAAAGGTTTGGAAACCCACGGAGGCTGATGATACTTTTCCATGCTGAGTGTGAAGGCCTGAGGCTGAGGATAATCTGAGGGGACAGGCTATACTGCAGGAAAATCTGAGAACTGGGAAAGCGGTAATGTAACAATAGTCTGAGGACAAGAGCAGTGAAGTCATCTCCAGTTGAGTGGTGGAGATGCAGAGAGGTACCGAGAGAGGAATTTCCTTCCCTCTGTCATGCTGTACCCTTCAGGAGAGGATGAAGCCTTCCTACATCGGGAAGTAAAATCATTTTACTCCATCAACTGATTGACATGCTAATTCATCAGGAAAATAACCCTGACAGTTATATCTAGAAATAATGCTTAACTAATTAGCTGATAATTTTGTGACTCAGACAACTGAACATAAATATTTAACTATCAGACATCCCATAGCACTAGTGGGTGGTTTACCCATTTCAATTATGATGGGGCTACTCCCAGAAGTAGAAGCAGACAAAGGTGGATAAATGAAAAAATGTTACTTGAGTAATACCTATGAAAGAGAAATCAGGGAGGACAGTCTGACAAAACTCACTGCAAGACTTCACTGAACAAAGGCCTCCATCCTGAAGGAGATCTACAACAAAAATTACCATATTGAGGAGGTCAAACCAGGCTTTGTACTGACTGGCACAGCTGTCTAGTCACACCAGAAAACAAGAAAATAAAAATTTCTTCAGAGAGTGTCTAAGGAACACATCGTATATGTCCCACAGTCAATTTTAGAATAATGCTTCAAATGAGTATTGGGAGAATCAAATTGAATAAGGTGTGTGCTACTCACAAATGGAAAGCTCTTCAACAATGTAGTGTTGTTCAGTAAGATGGTTTAGTTGGTACCAATTTCTGTTTTTTTGTCTTTTTATTTCTTAATCAATGATCCTTATTTAAAAATTAAGCCTTAGCAGTTTCAACTGAATGTAAAACTTTAGGTTTCATTTAAACTTCCATTCTTTAAAGTTGTTATAATGATTTTGATATGATAACTTAAATTACTCAGTGCCTGGGAAAATTTCATTCATTTTCTATAAAGCATTTCTTTTTTCAGGAGCTATTTTAGACACTGGGAGAATCTGACTTATCTTTGTTATTTTCGCTCTAAAATAAACTGAGGTAGGTATTGTTATCACATCTTAGAAATAGGAAAATGGAGCTCTGCAAAGTGCATGGTTTGTCAAGGTCACTCTAACTTGAAAACACCACTGATTCTGTATTTCATATGTAAAATAAAAACTTTTGGAGCAAAAACAGGCAATTTGATATAATCAGATATGGGGATATTTATAAAAATTAATCTTTAAAATTAGAGAAATTTAAGCCAGTTAATATCACCTCAGTACTCAGGATAATGAACATTGAATTATATGCAACAATATGCCAGCAAGGTTTTGATTACACAAACATACACTAAATTCTCATTTCTATTTAGACCATGAACTCATTAGCAAGAAGGAAAACGTCTCTCTTTACAACTCACTAGCATGCTAATAGCATTAATCATGTTTAGACAAACTAAAGCAAGGTAACTACAAAATATATTTTTGAAAAAATTTCCTGTTAGCCAACTACATGGAAGAGTGATAATATATTAAATTTACTGGGAAAAAGTGATTTCTATTGCCATTACAGTTACAGTATTTTGTAAATCTCATTACAGCTGTGATTGTATTATCAGATAGCATAATTTGTAGAATCCATATATTGATAGAGATTAAATCAGGGTTTCCCAAAAGCCTCATTTGTTCACAGTCAGGGATTTGGAAAGACGATGGGATCATAAGGGCCACTTCGATGACTTACTGTAGGGATGAGGTCTGCTTTGCATAGGAGGGGCATGACCTGGAATAACACAGTTCCCTCTCCTTCATCTTTCTCTCTCTGCTTCCTGCTGTCATGAACTGAGCAGCATTCCTACTCAATGGCCCTTCTGCTGTGTCATTTTTGTATTTTACCCTCCTCAACTTATGAAACTGTGAATTATAATAAACCTCTCCCTCTTCTATGTGGTGACTGATGAACATTGTGCCTCATTTATGAGAGAATGGATAAGACACACATTAAAGCTTAAATTTGATGTAGATATTAAAATTAGCCAAAATAATAACTAATACATGTAGTAGTTTCTGAAGTTATCTTCTACTAAAATTATTCTTTTCCATTAAATTTCTGAAATGTGTCTACTTATATGAATCTTCAAAGAAGATTCATTCAATCACAAATTTTTGATTTATGCCTACCTAAAAACATAAAACATATCTAGCCTAGTATAAAAGCAATGCCTCATATTGTATTAGATGTGCTTTTTTTTTGACAAGTATGAATTACAGTGATTCAACTCTTTGTGGTTCTACATAATGCTTAATGATGTTTAAGAGGTTACAAAAAGCAAAGTCTCTCTTTCTACAGAAGCTTTATTAACCTCATAAATGAAATACCCTGTTGTCTGTGACAGTGCCCAAGTGTTTGAAGGACACAAACTGTATGACAAATTATACAAGGAAATATATTAAAATGAAGGAGCAACCTCTTTTTTAAATACTCTCCTCCTTTTTTCTCTTTATTTCAAGATTATTGGGAATTTCATGGCTGTAACACAAAGTAATCCCTAGTTTATTACATAGAAAAACTGAATATGATTCGCTTCAAGGAACATTAAGTGATGATATGGAAAATAGTGTTGTAAATAAACAGAAAAAAAATCCTTCAAAATTCTTCTTAGATAGTAACTATAAATTTCCTCTTCCCTACCACATCAGGTAAGTGTATTTAGCTTATTTCCTAATTTAAAGAACATAGTCTCTTAAATTTAAAAAATAGTAGTAGATTAATGTGACCTAATTTAAAATAGAATTCATTAGTTTCACATTGGCTACAAATAATCTGCCTCATTTCCTCCATTTCTTTAGCATTGAAATAGTTCAAGTACTGATGTGCACTCTATGTTTTTAATTTCACTGTGTTTTGGAGCCCAATGGATAAATATATCAGTTATCACTTTTTCTTAGCCATATGTCACCAGTATGAGGCATTTCATACCTTTGCTCATTGAAACAAGTAATTTACAATTCTAGATGTTAGAGTTTATTTTTTTCACAAAATGAAAACTATTCTCTATTTTTTTATTCAAATATTTATTGATATATTATAAATACACATCGTCATCATATTCAACATTGAGAGTTTGCGCCAAAATATGACATGAGTTGATTCTCATAAATGTTCTCTAATTTTAAATATATATGATTTGACTTAAAGCTTAACCTTCTTTAGTTAGTATATTCTACCTGTAAGTGCTCACTGTATATATATATGCAGATATAAGCTTTATATTTTTGTATATTTTATATTTACATATATTTATGTATATTTACATAAAAAGAAAATACCTTTAACAAGTTACTTGCCCAAGCATAAGGAGTAGTTTTAAACAAATATCGACCCTGTCTCTGTGGAAACTTTGTATTCTGAATTTCTCCTAGTGATAAATTCTGAGAGGGAAATCTAAACATAAATATGAAAGCAGCAACGAGAGCAGGGCAGTTAAACTAATCATGAATTTGGCTGGGTGAAGGACTTCTAGAGAAATGATCGGAAGTCACTACCCTCCTTAGTGTGTGAGGCCATACTAGGTAGGCACAGCCCAGTGTGCTGTCAGGTGGAGGCCCTGCTGGAGGCAGTACCTGGGGGTGAACCCTTGGTATCACCCTACACAATTTCCCTGTGTCCCTTTACCTGACCACAGTGAATGAAGTAAGAAGTGCTGCTTTGGTATTTTTTTTTTCCAACTATGCTGCTCCTCCTTCAAGGACAGCCAAGTGGAGAATTAGACTTCTAAAACCAAGATCCAATTTGACCTTCTCTCTTCTAAATTTCATGGTTGAATGTTTTGTCTCAATATTGGGAAATTTGACCAATTAAAAAGAAAAAAAATATTTAAGAACATATAATTCTGACCCTCCAACACAGCCTGAATAAACCATTTTTGTTCACACTTAACAATAACTGTTGAAGAACCAATAGCTATTTTTTGGGGGGTGGGACAGGGTTTCAAACTAGTCTAGTTCAGACTAGTCTTGAACTCAGCCTTAAACCCATCATTCCTCCTGTCTCTGCCTCCCAAGGGCTGGGATTACACCTGTGAGCCACCATGCCCCAAACTGTGCTATGTAAGTTCTGATTGCTGGTGGGTGTGAGTCTTCACATCCAGCATTGTTGTATGTGGTTACCAGAGATCACATGATGGCCCTTGTACATGCAATGCAGGCACTGAAACCAATGAGCTAAATCCACAGTTCCCTTCTTATAGATAAGCATAAATATGTGTTTTACATAATAGAAATCTATTTTAGTCATACTACCAAAGACAAATATAAATGTATTTAAAATAATAAGAGCAATTAACATAAAAGAGAAATATTCATTCTTCTCTGTTGCCAATGCAGTATCATTTTTGTCTGTGTATTTACCTTCTCTATTTATGACTTGAAAGAAACTCTTCCCTTTCTCTGCTCCTTCTCAGTGAACTTAAAATTCACATTCCTCCTTGTAGAGCAGTGTGTATATTTGTTGGGCAAATCATAGCTCAGGGTTGTTTTCTTGCTGCTTTTAAGAATTTACTGAGCTAATCAGCATTTTCAGGTAGCAGATGTTTCACATCTCCTTGTGATAGTGAGTAGCCAGGAGCCCTTAGAATTTAGGGCTAACGAAAGGTATCAGGTCTCTACAGTTGATCTTTCCTTGTCACATGACTATAATTTAGTGTAGAAACTGATCTGTTGATCATTACATCATTTCTCTCCAAGGAAATTAGCCTATTTTGATTCTGAAGTGTGTTGGACTGTATGATCAGTTATTGTTTCTTACTTGCCTTTGCGATCTACTTTCTTAGCTTTCTTTGTATCTCAATGTATTTAACCATAACAAACAAATATTTTGTTCTAGAGTATTTTAACTTTAACAGAGGAGATATTTTCTCCACAATTCTTAGGACATTTGTTGTCATGTTTCCTACCTGGAAGAAAAGGATACTTCTTTGTATTACTGTCCCAAGGAGTAAACAACAAAAAAGACTGGGTGTTTTGAGGATACAACTTTTTTTATTTTTATTTTTTCACTTTTATTAGCTAAAGTATTATGCAAATATAT
The DNA here is from genome assembly GCA_004026965.1 of Petromus typicus. Lineage (NCBI taxonomy): Eukaryota > Metazoa > Chordata > Mammalia > Rodentia > Petromuridae > Petromus > Petromus typicus. The sequence goes on along the minus strand of PVIR01036849.1, from coordinate 3,016 downwards.
AGAGAAACTAGTTTGGAAAGAGAATAACAAAAAGTAGGACCAAAAAGTAAGAAATAAACCAAAATTATGTCCCAGAAAATATCAAGTGCAAGTTACCTACTTGCAAACACGAGTTAACAAAAACTTGTGATTTGAAAAAGAAAACTGATGTTAAAAACTTTTCATTTTGAAATACACTGGTAAGTATATGTGATGTAATGGTCTCAACACATACAGCTAATATGTATATGTCATGGGTATGTATGTGTATGTGTGTGTATATATATATATACATATATATGTATATATATTCATAAAATTATATGCATGTCATTCATATTGACATGCAAGTATACACAAGTATACACATGCAAGTATACAATGTTAAAATGAAAACTTAAGAATTTTCCCAATGCTTTTCATGGATAACTGTGCTGTTTTTCACTATATTCACATACACAGTTTAAGTACTGATTTTCACTTTAAGTTCTTAATTTCACTGTTTTGGAGCCAAATGGATAAATATGTCAATTATCACTTTTTCTTAGCAAAAAATTTCTTATTTCTAAATTTTATTATAATTTACTAAGTAGAAACTATATACATATATATGTATAATATTATACTTGAATGAAATCACTTCTCAAATTTTCAAACTTGAAGAAAGTTTGTTATTAAGTAATAATAGTTATGATTTACAAAAGATTAATAGTTTTTTGTTGTTGTTCCTTTCAGTGCTAAGAAATATCCCTTTTCTACAATTTCCTTAAGCTTGGTTAGTTATGATTTTTTATTATAGTTCTAGAATATAAACTCATCAACACGGTTGCACTTTAATTACATCCATTAAACAATTTATGAATATTTCTTTATATAAATAAATTACATAGGCAAAATATATTTCTTAAGATAGAAAATAATTTAATGGTGTATAAAAAGAAAAATTCTGAATGGTAGTGAGTCGTATTTGTCAAATTGACCAGTCAAAGAAATGCACAGCTGGCTCAGGAAGCAATATTTTGGGGGTGTCTGTGAGAAAGTTTCTGGACTCTTTCAAATCAGACTAGTTACAGATGATCTGCGCTTCTCACTGTGCGGAATGGCTGTTCGGAATCTGGTTACAGATTACAATGTGTTACAATGTGTTGTTAAATAATTGCACATATTTAGGCATAGATAGAGAAAATGCTGGTTCATAGTAGCAGTTATGCACACAGTATTGAGAAAAATGAAACATTCTGGGCATTTGCTGTAGGGTTTTATTTCCTAAGAAACCAATAGTCAATACAAAGACATAGTTTTAAAATAATTACAATAAATATTATGAATATATTTCTCCATTTTGAGCTAATTTTTGAGAAAAATACAAAAATAGAGAACAAATGTTGGCATCAAGCAATGACAGACTAATTCTAAACAATAAATTAACAATACAACAAGATGTAAAAAGGTGAAATTACTACACCCACGTTTTTGTTCTACTTTAGATATGCAAAATTTTTTTCACTTTTATACTGCTATACCCAAGGAATTTAAACTAGAAATTGGAAAAAGAAAGTTCATATGTTAGAATGAATATTAAAATTATGAGATACTTTTGTATCATATCCATATTATACTTGTAATATAGAAATATATCTAGGTTTTCAGTAATAATAGTTACCATTACCGAACATATACTAAAGTATCAATCTTTCTAGCCTCCCAAAATAGACTAGCAAACTATATCATATTCATTAATTTTCTATTTTTAAATGGTTTTGTCTTTTAATTGATATTAGTCTTGCTGTGAGAAAGAGAATTATATTTGTTTCAAGCAAGATACTTTAATGAATGGAAAATTAAATAATTACAGATCTCAAACATTCTGTAAAATAATGACATGATACTTAAAACCTTACAATCTTCTGAATCTCTACATTTCTAATTTTTAATTCAATTTTTCTACATAGTACGCATGTCATTTTAGAGAAAACTTATCTCTCAGTACCATAAGATTTGGGATATTTTTAGTGAAGCAATTTCAGTGACTTAACTTTATCTACTAGTGATCCATAGGATGTTTCTTTCTTAATACCCAACAGGCATATTTATTTTATAGATCCAACAGCATAACATATAAAATAACATACCTCAATCTTTTATTAAAATATTTATTTTCTCAATGCCATCTGACTTATTGTAAGTCTTTTGTGGCCACATTATTCCCTTTGCTCATTCCAGGAAGAATAAAAATGAGGCATTTAAAAGCATTTCTATAGAAGAAGTTTAGAAGATACACTTTTGCAAATATTAAATAAATGCCTATTGAACTATAAGTTTATGCCCAGTATAAATTCTTAATATCAAAAAGATGCATTAGTTTAGGACTTCAGAAAATTACATGTAGCCAAGAGAAAAAAGAAAAAGAAAAATAATTGAAATAACATTCAACATCATTTCTAAGAAAATACAAATTTCAAATCCATTGAATTTAGCTTTGCTGTTGTTCACAAATCCTTTATACTGACCTAGTTATTTATGATTTAACATTACTAAGGATATATTATAAGGGTATTTAAATACTTTGGATTTGGGGGGATACTAGAGACAGTTAGTTAAAGTCTAAGTTTCTGCCCATCAGAATAGTTATTTAAAAGTTATAAAAAGAAAGAACATAAATAGCTAAATCTATAACAATGTCAATTATTAATAAATTTCATGACGAAAAGACATGGTCAGTAGGTGTATTGGATAATACAAGGAGCTGATATGACTATAATCAAAGGGATATAAGCTCCCCCACATACTAGGAAGGGAAATCAATGGAACCTTGGAAAAATGGGGGATTCTAACATCGTGAGTCATTTGAAAGCCAATGTTATCTGGAGCTAGTAGATTAAAGAATGCTGACAACAAAATTAGAGAAACAGCCAGAGACAACCAAATCAAATAAAGATTTTAGACTTTTATTCCAAGTGGGAGGTAAGATGAAAGAAGTGACATATTGTTAAACAACAGCAAAGACAACAACAACTAGAAAGGTTTCCCTTATATT
>PVIR01036848.1:0-15536 GCA_004026965.1 Petromus typicus | reverse complement strand
AAAAAAAAAAAAAATTGCCAAAAAGAAAGACCAAGACACAGTGGAACAATTCGGTATAGGAAAATGAGGATAGATTTACATATTTGCTTTTGTGTTGTTCTTTTGGGGACCCAGTTGAGCGCCACTGAGCTCCACCTCAGCCCAAGGGTAGAATCTGAAGTCGGAGGGACACAGGTGAAGTCTCATCTTGTCATTTACTGCTTGCATAACCTCAAACAAATCTCTGCAATTCTTGGAGCCTCAATTTATAGTTGAGCTTTATTTATATTAAAATAATGGCATGCATGCCCGGTGGAGCTCAGGAACCCACCTCTAAGGATAGATCTCCAGAACCGAGGGCCGGAAGGAGCAGGAGGTTGCTCCGGAGGCCCGCTAATAGGTGCCCACACCTCGCAAAGAAGAAGCAGCACATTGCAAGGTCCACGTCCCACTGCAGCCACTTACAGGTTCTGACCTTGGGTGAGCCTCTGGGCCTCAGTATTGTCCGACATTAAGTGATTATAACTACCTTTTTATTTTTAAATTTTGAGACAGAGTCTGGCCATGTCACTAAGTTGCTCAAGCTGGGCTCAAACTTCCAATCCTCCTGCCTCAGCCTCCCAGAGTGCTGGGATCCATGCCTGGTTTAGAATTATAATCTTTTTTTTTTTTTTTTAAGACAGGGTCTTGCTTTGTAGTTTAGGCTGGCCCTGAGCTCAGCCTCCAACTCACATCACAGCAATCCTCCTGCCTCTGCCTCCCGAGTGCTGGGATTACAGGCATGAGACACCACGCCCGGCACTGTGGTCTGTGATACTGATTGCTGCTGGGTGTGAGTCTCCATGCCCAGCATGGTATGTGGTTACTGGGATCAAACCCAGGCCTTTACACTTGCAAGACAGGCGCCGGAACCACAGAGCTATATCCCCAGCCCACAGCTAAACATTTTAAGGGACATTTTTGGTTTGTTTCTGTTTTTTGTTTTTTGAGACAGGGTCTCCAAGGCTGGCCTCAAACTCAAAGCAACTCTCCTGCCTCAGTCTCCTGAGTGCTGGGGTCACAGGCGTGTGCTGCCGTGCTCAGCTTAATGCGAGTACCAGAAGTCAAACTCAGGCCCTTGCACTTGGCAGGCAGATGACGTGTCACTGAGCTACGTTCCCGGCCCAAGGGGCAATTCTGAGTCTTCCCAAGACCACATTTCAAAAGTAGAGAGTCGGGCTGGGGATGGCACCTGCTTGGTGAGCACAAGGTTCTGAGTTTAATCTCTGGTACTACAGAAAAGTAAAATAAAAAATAGAGACGGTCAGGAGGGAGATGTCAGAGATGGTACGATGGTGACACAGTAGCAAGAAGCCAGTGGTAACCTAGCCACAGCCACTTTCCTCGAGGATCAGAAGCTTCAGGAAGCAGTGTCCAGTGGCCACACCTTACAAAAACCTCTTCCTCTCGCACTCGGAAGGCTGAGGCAGGAGGAACACCATGAGCTCCAGGCCAATGTGGGCTTCACAGTGAGTTCCAGGCCAGCCTGCACTACACAGCAGGACCTTGTTTCAAAAAACATCTCCCCAGGAAACTCCTCTTCCTGAGGCTCCGGACAAACCATTTGGGTATCACGGGCCTGTTTCTCTGGCTCCATGGACTCTGAGTCCTGCCTGCCCTTCCCCAGCTTCCAGGTCAAATTCTGAGTCCTGCGGGACCCTTGGGCGTTAGCCAGCCTGTCTAGAGTTCTGTTTTCTGCCTCCTGTTCCCTCCTCTTGACCTTTCTTCCAGGAAGAGTAAGAATCGATACAGCATGACAGAAAAAACGAAGATGAAAATGAAACAGATCATTTTTCGGAAATATACATGAATGAAGAATTCCCTAATAAAATCTGTACCATAAAGTGATTCTGAGCTACATGCACACCCAGCCTCCAAGTACAACAGGAGTATTAGATTTAAAACCACGGTTTTAAAAAGTCACCAGGTATGGTGGTGTAGGCCTATAATCCCAGAACTTGGGAGGCTGAAGCAGGAGTGTCACTGTGAGTTGGGGGCCAGCTTGGAACATAGGCAAACCTAGTTTCAAAACAGGGCTGGGGATTTAGCTCAGTGGTTCCAGCACCTGTCTTATAAGCGCAAGGACCCGGGTTCGATCCCTGGTAACCACATACCATACTGGGCGTGCAGACTCACACCCAGCAGCAACCAGTACCACATACCACAGTGCCGGGCGTGGTGGCTCACGCCTGTAATCCCAGCACTCGGGAGGCAGAGGCAGGAGGATTGTGATGTGAGTTGGAGGCTGAGCTCAGGGCCAGCCTGAACTACAAAGCAAGACCCTGTCTCAAAAAAAAAAAAAAAAAGATTAAGCTCTGCTAGTACAGATGTCTCGGGAGTAATTGGCTCAGCCAGACAGAGATGGGAACTCTCCCGGAATAGTCTGCTTTCCGGGTTGGCAGGGCCTCTCCTCTGTGGATCCAGGCCCTGGTCATCAGTTTCACAGACTGTAGGGGCTGCATGGGTGGGGTTCTGGGAAGAACCGGAAGTGTGGGCAAGGTACATCCCTCAGGGCCACACCTTTCTGCTTCCGTGTCATTACTAGGAACACAGGCACACGGCCATCCCGAACAGCAAAGGAGCCTGGGAAATTCTAGGAGCAGTCAGACATCCAAGAGGCGCACTGTTACAGAAGGGCAGGGTGGGCTTTGGGACGGTGTCACTCCACCACCCTCCACTGGCCGCAGATGTCACCAAGCAGAGGCTCTTTGGTATTATAAGCCATGAAGTCTGAGTTTTTATTAAAGCAAAAGATAGGAAAAGTAGATCTGCCGGGAACACATGAGGAAATAGAACATGTCCCAAGGCTTGAAGAGAACCTGTTTTGTTCTTCCAGACCCTGGGGACTCAGGGCCGGTCAGCAGCACCCATGAGCAGTCGATCCCAGAACGCTGCTCATAAATCACTTTGTGTTTAAATGATGTCTTAGATTTTACAAGGTTCATTTACACACATTATGGGACTGTGCACCAAAAAGATTCTTCATTAGCCAAAGTGAGGCTTGGAGACCGACAGGTCTTGCAGAGTCATATATTGCCCAAGTGGGCCCCGAACCCAGACTTCCAAGTTCAAGTCCGGTGTGACTTACAAAACAAAATCAAAATGCTGCCCGTCCGCATCATAGCCCGTGGGGTGAGCGCCTGGACGGCGTGTGGGGAGGTAGGGACTCGCCGTTTCCGTCTCTATGTGATCGAGGCACTGAAGGTGACAGAAGAATGACACCGGTTATTGTCTGGTGACCACCTACAGCACACGGGGCATCGAGCTTCACACTGTGTGTATCTCATGTTGTCTGTTTCTCCTGACAATCCCAGGAAAAACGTGGTGATGGGAGGAAGCTGACGATGCTAAGTTCACACCTGGTACGTCCCGAAGCCAGGATGGGAACCCAGCGGACCTGTCGTTCCTCGGAGTGGTCCCGAGAGACGAAAGGCGCCCGCCACCCAGTCTCAGAAGGGGCATCTAAGCAGCGCTCGCTAAATCCAAGCTCCAGGCTGGAGCAATGATCCTACCGCACCCCGAACTCCAGACCTCCCGGCCAAAGTGCACCTAGAAACTGCACCTGTGTCCACTCCTTCCTGGCCGCGACTCCTCGGGATCTCTGTCTGTCGTCTCCGTGACATTTACAATATCAGAGCTGGCAGGGACAAAGGTCCTCGGGTCCCAAGTGTCCCTTTCACAGACGCTGAGGCTGAGAGTGGAAAATAGCTTGTTAGTGGAGTCAGTGGTAATTCCTAGAAAGACCGACGTGTTCATTTGATTCTCCAGGCCCTGCACGAAGAGCCAGGGTCCCCTGCCACCTGTCAGAGCCATGCTGGTGAGCGGGGCCACAGCTCACCTGGTTCCGCCCAGCGCGGTGGAGCCATCCCCGCCCCTACCCCTTCCCACCTTGCGGCCGGCTAGCAGGTCTCTAGAGCGGGGGCCAGCCTGTCCTGAGCAGCAGGATGTATTAATCAATTTGATGAGGATGTTAAAGTCTTCTCTTTGCAACTAATTATGGCCTGATTTATAGGCCTGGCCTCGGTTAGATAGAGCTCTCCTCTGACAGGGATGGATGTGGTCCTGGCGTGGCCCCCTCCGTGTCTCCCATTTCTCTCTTCCTCCCTCCCACATCGCTGGCTTCTGGCCTCCGCTCCTGGTTCCCACAGGGACACCCCTAGTGACACCTTGACAAGTCGGGGAAGCCTGGCTCCCCAACCGTCTTGCCAGCCGCTGGCTTCCTCTGCCACGGTGCTGCGCGGGATCAGGCTCTACACCCCACTTCCTTCTGGAAGTGAAAAAGAATGGAAATTTTTGAGAAGGTGGCCCCGCGCCTTCCTTCTCAAACACCGCAGGAGCCTGTTAAAATCGGCTTCCTGTCCAGGTGACTCTGGAGTGGAGATGGGTTTCCTGCAAGGCCCGTTCTGGCCCCTATGGATGGGGTGCCCTTCCCTGTAACGCCACACAGTACAAGTGAAAGTGAGCCGGTGTCCTGACTTCCGGCACCAAGGCCCCTCGCAGTGGGGTTCCCTGGGCATCTTGCCGGGCTGTGCCCACAGACCCTTCCTCAGTCGCACTGGATCAAGGGACTCTTTGCACCTTGATTTCCTAGCCCTGGGGCTTTTGCAGCCAGTCCAGGCAGACAGGAGCCGAGCAGGGTGTGAGTCAGCCGCAGGCACATGTGCGTCTGCGTGCTCATGTGCGCAGCCCCACCAGCTTCCCGAGCCTCCATGCCCTCAGAGCGGAGGTGAAGAGCAGACCCAGGCCTCCTCTTCCGTGACGCTCAGTTGGTCATCACGTGACGAAATTCCTGAGGATGCAACTTCAAGGAGGGAAGGTTTCTTGAGGGTCACAGCATCAGAGGCTCCCGTCCATGGTCACTTGGCCCCAGCACAGTCACTTCCCCAAAGCCATCGGCAACCCAGCCTCCCACAGAAGCACGCTGGAGGGCATCTCTGACTTGTGCACGTGGGTGTCACCACGAGTCGCTCTCCAAAAGCTCAGTGCGTTCTCCTAGGAACTTAGCCACTTCATCACAGTGCTGAAGGAGAGATGTGGCGACTCACAGACCCTCAGTTCCCACCCAGACTGAGGTTCATGGCGGGACAGTCCTGTAATGCCTTCACCTCTGCAGCTGCTAATTTAGAGCTGAGCGAAGCACCAACATTAAACCCAGCCTGCACCTTAGTCCTAAATTTCCCAGCCCTAACTCTAATCTTACTCTGACTTTGAACTCAACTCAATGTCTAAGCATAACCTAACCCCAGGCCTTATCCTAACTGGAATGCAATCTTACTATTAGCCTTTCTCTCCACTTTAACTAAGTGGTCCTCCATCGGGGCCATCCATCCTCTTCCTCAGGCAATGTCGGACAAAGACCGGAGCTAGTTCTGGTTCCTGCGGGCAGAGAGAGAGCAAACACCACAGAATCTAGTGGTTAGATCGTCTGTGGTAGCACAGAGCTGGCATCCTAGCACTTGGAAGCTGGGGCAGGAGGTCCAGGCCAGCCTAGATTACAGTGTGTTCAAAGACAGGCTGAATTACAAAAATGCAAAAACAAAAACACAATTTAACTATTATAAATTATACTAAATTATCAGCAATCCTCCTGCCTCAGCCTCCAGAGTGCTGGGATTATAGGCATGTACCATTGTACCCAGCTATAACAGCTAAATCTTGGAAATGGGCTATATGTCCATCAACAGATGAATGGATAAATAAAATGAAATTATCTTTATGTAATGGACTACTACTTTGTCTTAAGAAGGATAAACTTGAGGGATTCATTGCTAAATGGATATACCTCAAGACTATGTTAAGTGAAATTAGTCAGACACACACACACACAAACTTAAATAGTACATGGTTTCTTTTATATAAGAAATCTAAAGTATAAATAGACAGCAAAATATAAGATAGATGATAACAGGAAGTAGGGAGAGAGATGTTTCTCAAATCGGAGATCAAGAGATGCAAATAGGAAGGAAGCGGAGGGGAGGAGGAAGTGAGTCTGACAGAGCCCCCGTCTGGGGCTTCGCGCTTCCATTGTAGCGTCCAGCGCAGGCCCCAGGGCGGCCCGGCGGGCCTGCAGGTGAGCCGCAGGTGGGACGGAGGCTTCTGCAAGTCGCTCCCCATATTTTCTCCATCTGACACTATCAAGAAGCGTTCTCAGCCCCTCCAGCTCAACCGCCTGGCACATCCTGCTCCATTCTCAATGAGCTCTGGGGTCCGAACCCACCTGGACTGCCCGGCCACTCATTTGGGGTGACATGGAGAGAGTTAGTCCTGATCCTCCGACACACATTTGGCTGACCGAGGGGCTCCTGGGTCCCAGCTGGGGAGCCTGGGACACCGTGTGACCCCCCCATGTTCTGGGCGGTGTCCCTGCCTCCCAACTCCAAACCCACCAGCCCCCAGGCTGTCAGGCCAGGGGCCGAGGACTGCTCAGCCTGTGCGTGGACCCCTGGCTGGGCCTTCTGAGGAGCACAGCTGGTCTGAGAGGATGAGAACACAGCGGGGTGACCTCCCTCAGATCCCAAATCCTCAGGAATAAATATTAGAGAAGAAATGAGATTTCCCAAGAACAAAACTAGGGTCAAGGGAGTCACCAGAGAGAGATTATGATCTCTGATGGCTTGACACCTGTTGTTCAGGGCCGCCCCTCCCCATTCCACAGATCGGAGCGCCGCCCACCTCTGCCTCCCTTGGGAACTGGCAGCATTGGAGTCCCTGGCACAGATTCCTTCAGTGGGGAGAACCTCGTGCAGCTGCCTGAGCCCCTGCCACACCCAGACTCAGAGATCCTGCGGACTCCTTCTCCAGACAGCATCGCTGCCAGGTCCTGCCTAGAAGAGGCTGCTGACGGCCGTTTTGTGCCGGGGCTGCACGAGGAGAGGTGACCTGCGGGCAGCCTCGCATCCCACCTTCACCTGTTCTTTCAGAAATACCCCTTGCTGGGCCGGGGAGTTAGCTCAGTGGTTCCGGCGCCTGTCTCGCAAGCACAAGGGCCTGGGTTCGATCCCCAGTAACCACATACAATACTGGGTGTGGAGACTCGCAACCAGTACCACATACCACATACCACAGTGCCGGGCGTGGTGGCTCAAGGCTGTAATCCCAGCACTCGGGAGGCAGAGGCAGGAGGATTGCTGTGACGTGAGTTGGAGGCTGAGCTCAGGGCCAGCCTGAACTACAAAGCAAGACCCTGTCTCAAAAAAAAAAAAATCCCTTGCTTAATGGCTCAAAAGATGTTTCTAGCCTGTATCCAGCACATGCCTATCGTTCTAGCACTCAGGAGGCTGAGGCAGGAGGATCACAGCCAGGAGTTCAAGGCCAGGCTGAACTACACAGGAGACCCTGTCTCATAGACAGACAGATAGATAGTAAACTAAAGTTTCTGTAGAGTCAAGACAGGAAGGGGAGATCGGAATCGTCGATTCCACCCCCATCTACAGACGATGTGAAATCTTAGGGCCCAGCAGCTTTCTCCTCTTTCTAGCTACAGTTGCCCCAAATGAAATAGGAATGTTTTGGAGACCACGGGGAGTGCACTGTGACGGTGCCTGCCTGTTGGTCTCCGCAGTCATTTCCTGTCTGTCCTCTATTTTAGCATCCTTTTCATAATGGGACAAGGCAGGACCTGAAGTCACACCTGGGTTATGTGTCTTTAGAAACTTTTAAAATTCTGATAAACCATACATAACGTAAAATCTGCCCTCCTGGCCATGTTGAGGCCTTAGGGTGCGTCCTCCATACTAGACGTGGCCTTGGGCAGTAGACCTCTGGCTGGTCTCTAGGGAGTGGACAGATCTCTTGTACCCCTTTGCCTTTGACTTTTTGAGTGAATATTATAAAATAACTCTATAAATTATGTATCTTTTACTAAATCTTTTCCCTCTCAGACACTGACTACAACACAAATAGATGCCACACTTTCTTTGGAATAACACTGCTTTGAGCATGGATGTACAAAATGTTTTGGGGGACCCTACATTTCATTCTTTGGAGTACATATCCAGATGTGGAATCGTTGGATCCTCTGTTGATTCTATGTTAATTTTGGAGAAATCATTATAGTTCTGTGTGAAGCTTTCTGGGCCTTAGTTTCTGCCTCTGTATCTCTGGCTGTAGCACTGTGCACAGTGGGGGAAACTCGGACATCAGGCTCTTGGCCCGGGGCCGGCTACGCGGCCGAAGTTTAAGAAGTGATTTCTCCTGTGGACACTTGAAAGAAGGATTATGTTTTATTACTGTGTCCGAAGCACTCAGCAGACCTCTCGTGTTTGATATGTGACCACTGAATAAAAGATCCTTGTAACTCCGGCGTTTGGTGAGAAACCTTGCCCGTCGTCAGAGTTTGACGAATGTCCGTTAAATGCATGTGCACGATGCCGACTGGCTGCGGTCTCCCTTCCTCTGATTTGTGCTTCACGTGACGCAGTCTCTCCCACCCCCTGCAGTTCCTAGCAGGACAACTTGGAATCCAGCCGCCGATTGATCTTTCTCCACTTGCGCCTTTCCTTGGCCTGTGGCAGCAGATTCCACCCATGAGAATCTCCGCGGCTCCTACGGGCTGCTCTGGGCCTGCTAGACTTTCTCTCTTGCTGTCCTGTTCATGGAACCTGACTGTGAGCACCAGGGCAGGGCTGTCGCCAGGCAGGCTGTCCGTGTCACATCCTGTCAGTCCCTGAAACTTGGGAGAGTGGCAGGGGTAGCATGTGCCTGTCATCTGAGCACTCAGGCGGTTCAAGCGGGAAGATGGATGGGAGTTCAAGGCCACCCTGCGGTGCTTAGTGAGTTCAAGGCCAGCCTCAACTACCTAGTAAGACCTTGCTTCAAAAAAAAATTTTTTTTAATAGTCCAAGTCCCACAGTAATTACCAAGACTCTCCTTCCAGAAACATCTCTGTCCTGTGATTGCCTTCTTGATACCACATTACTGTTCTTGCAGGGAACCCAAGTTGTCCCTTTTTCGCCTAGAAGACTGGCTTCTGCTTTCCCTCGCACTGTCATAATACATCCAGTGTGGTAACTACTCAGCTCTTTAAAACTCTCTAAGCCACCTTCCTCTTTCTAGAATGTTCTTCCCACTCAAAAGTACAATGGTTGAAGCATGGTGACCGGAAATGGATTGTGAGGGAAACTCCCTCCCAGGAACACACGGATGGAGAAGTCCTTAGGGCAAACTTCTCCTCTTACGTAGGCACGGGACCATAACTACGAGGGGATAAATATGGCTCTGTGTGATTCTAGACTATAACCTCCTCAGCACTTGATAAGAACTATGTTTTTTCTGTCAGACAAGACAGATGCCTCCTAACCCAGAGGTCACCTTCACTTAATATGGGAGAGCATTTGAAGAAGGTCCTTGTCACCTCTGTGTTCTGTGAGCCTCCAGAATGTCATCAGAGACCTGGTTTAATGACACCGAGACCCTAGCTTCTCCATCATGGCGTCTCAGACCTTCTAGGCCGGAGGAGCCTTCGGAGAGTGGGCGGAGCACTGCTGGGTCGTTACAGCGTTCCGGGCCTCAGACCTCTAGCTGCCAATTTGGACAACCACAGAGGTCCCCAGACAAGACCAAACAGCCTCTGTTTGAGGAGAGTTAGTGGCAACGTCAATGTCAGTTGAGAATCCCTAGCTTAGACTTAGGCAGGAAGAGGAGCAATTTCTCTACTTTTTATTGCCCTGTGGGGAAGGAAAATATTTTTCTAGTAAAGAAGTTGAAGATTTATTAGACTAAGAATGGATGAGTAACATGCCTGCAACATCCAGGGTTTTTCTGAATGGAAACAGAACGCTTCGTGTGAGAGAATTCTGCCTGGGCCGAAATGTCCACGCCAGACCTCTGGGATGTGGGGCAGAGTGACGCAGAAGGAAGTGGCAGAGCGTGAGGCTGCGTCCCACAGGCCACTGGAAACGCGACGGTGCCTCACTCTCAGACAGGAAGTTCTGGGGCTCTGAACTTGGGTGACAACACGCATCAAGGGCTGCTCTGGGTCAGTGCTCCCTGCCTGCAAAAAGGGGAGCTCAAAGACACGGTGACCAGGATCTGCACCGCCTTGGAGTTGGGCGTCTGGTGGACAGGGGACACGGTGCTTCCTCAGCTGTCCACGGCCTTTTCCTTAGACTCCTGTAATCCAGACCTCTCTGGTGGACAGCGCAGAGGACAGCAGAGGGCGGTGAGGACCGTCGTCGGGGGTGTGAGGCTGGGGGCGAAGTGTCCGCAGCAGCAGGCTATTTCCCAAGATCCTCTGGGGTTCCCAGCTTCCGGGCCCACTATCTCCCTGTCTTGCTGCCGGGTGGAGATAAGCAATCGACTCCTGTACAGACCCACTGAGGAAGTCAGAGGGAGGGAGAGGCCCTGTGCCTGGCCGGGAGGAAAGGACAGGGGGCATTCTGGGAGCCAAACTGCTGACTCGACTACTGAGGAGCCAGGACAAAGAAAAGGGAGAGTCAAAGCACAGAGAAATGGAAGAGGGAAAACAGGAAAGGCAGAGACTCAAAACCGGCAGAGCAAAATATCAGAAAGAAATCCTCCCTTTTCTATTAAAAATTTATGTTCTCATCTACATGTTCGTGCCCTCCCCCCCATGGTGCCAGGGACTGAGCCCAAGGCTGTATGCATGCTAAGCATACTATTTTTACAATCTGCCTTTCTCCTGTGTTGGCCTCTGAAGGACTAATGCAAACCAAATCGTCTTAAAACTTGTTTGTGATCGGAAAATCAAAGCATCAAGTCTTCAAGAGTGATTTACTGTGAGGCTTCGAGAAGGTCACTCCACCGGACTAAGGCTGGATGTCCCCTTACTTAAAAGGAAAAACTGCAGACGCACTGGCCAGCCGCACAAGGAGGAGAGGCCACTGTCTAACTCGCTAGAAGTGCTAAAGAGATGCTCTTTCATCCTGAACTACCTGGGGAGAGATTTTCTTACCGGGAGCTTTTACATCCTCATTCATTTGAATTGGTGCTCTGGGAGCCAGGCAGGGAGCAGGTATTTTTATCTTACTTTAATGGATAAGCGGTAGTGTAACTAGTAAAAAATAGATCTCCCCTCCGTTGGGCTCCGTGGCAGGAGCTGAGGAAGGCTCAGCTTTCCCTCCGAGAGTGATTCAGAGAGTCACCACGCAGACTACATTTGCAGAAAGGGGACCCTACTCTTGGAAGAGTAGATCTGCCACAAGCCAGCTTCAAGCTCTTACTACTCTGGGAGGCTGAGGCAGGAGGACTGCAACTTGGTGGTTTAGGGAGACCCTATATCAAAATTTTTAAAAATAAAGATGTCTGGGATACAGTTCCCTGCAAAGGTCTGGAGCTCAATGTCCAGTAGCATAAGAATAAGAACAGAAATAGGAAGAAAAAGGAGACAGAGGAGGAGGCCAAGGAACAGGAAGATGAGGACGCAGAGGGAAAGAAGCGAAAAGGGGGGAAAAGAGCAAACCCTGGCAGCCGAGCTGCTCTGACAACCCCCGCCCCCGCTTCCCATTCAGTTTGAAGGTGGCAACAATTATTGTCCCGTTCCCAAAGCCGAGCACTCCAGGGGCCGGCTCGGGTTACACCTGCCTTTGAGGAATCCTTCCTTCTCTTTGTTATTGGATCCCCAAATTTGTCCGCAGGAATGAGACCCTGTGGCACCCACCGGAAGACAGCAGTAAGTTACAGCGAGTCATCTGTCTGGTGTGCCGGCCTGTCAGCGGACAGCACATGAGTGAAGTCAGGGAACACACGCCTAGGACCCCAAATCTTCATCTTCAGGGAGCTGGGTTTCGCAGAGCTGGATGGACCACGATGCCACCAGCCATGGGTCTGGCTGCCTTGGTTGCTGGAATAACTAAGTTCCCACTCTCCGCCTCTGGAGGACAAAGACTAAGTTGGGGAGCAGCCACGGGATTCAGCACAGCGAGGACCCCCAGCCAACACCCTCCGGCTTTCTTTAGGAGCATCTGCCTCTTTCTGTGCTCTGAAGAACAGGATAAGAAAACTCTCCCAAGGCAGGGGGCCTGGCCTGGGCTGTGGCTCATGCCTGTCATCCCAAAACTGAGGAGGCTGAGGCAGGAGGATAGCCATGAGTTCAAGGCCAGCCTTGGCTCCATAGTGAATTCAAGGCCAGCCTGGATTACATAATGAGACCTTATCTCAAAACACCAAAATAAAATAAAATAAAAGGCTGAGTATTTAGCTCAGTGGTTCTGACATCTGCCTTGCAAGCGCAAGATCCCTAGTTCGATCCCCAGTAACCACATATCACAGTGCCAGATGTGGTGGCTCACATCTATAATCCTAGCACTTGGGAGGAGGAAGCAGGAGGATTGCTGTGAGTTTTAGGCTTGCCTGGGCTACTTAGTGAGCTCAAGGCCAGCCTGAACTACAAAGTGAGACCCTGTTTCAACAAAACAAAACCAACACCAAAAAAGAAAAAGAAAACAAAATAAACAGGCAGCAAAAAGATAACCTAGATCCTCTGCTCAGTACCGCCCGAGCTGGAAGCTGACTTTTCTGCCTGGCCAAGCACAGGACAAGAGCCCTCTAATTTTTGCAAAAGATCCTGGGCCATGCTGGACCAGGTGACCACACCTTTCTAGCTCCCAGGACAGGGAAAGAGGGGAACGTCCTATCTAGGGTACCCTCCAGCTCCTGCAGTAGCGGCGAGGGCAGGTTCCCAGCAGAAATGCTGGGCGCCTCCGCTCAGCCCTGCAAGGTTGGCAGGACCGAGGCCCGAGGCCCAGGCGTGCAGCCCCCGGCCGCCGCTAGGGTGCAGCTGTGAGCCGAGCGGCCGGGGTGGACCGCGGGGGATGCGCTCAGGGCTGAGCGGCGCGTTTCCACTGTAACTATAATTAGGCGGATCCCGTGTTTATTTAGGCTGAGAGCTGTAAGATAAATGACAGCTTCGAAGATGCTTTTCAGCACTTCATAAATCACCCACCGGCCCCGGGCAGCTCGCTTCTGCCACTCTCCGTCGCACTCTGTGCCCCCGGAAGAGGGTGCAACCCTGGGACAAACCGGGCCGCCGCCCCTAAGGGCAGGGACCGCGAGAAGAAACCATGGTAGGTGTCAGAGGAGCCTGCTTTTCCTGAGGTGGCCCCAAGCCTGGACTCGGCTGACAGCGGCCAAGGGGGCCTGTGGTCCCTAATCGGCCCTAATTCATGCTGTCTACCACCCGTGCCTTGCTGCCAAGGCTAGAGATTTACAAGAGAGACTGCAGCACCATCTCTGGCGAAGAGGGCCTTCTCCCTGGCTCTAAGGGTCCTTTCACATGGGAGGCAAGCGGTGCAGACCAGGGGCTGTGGCCACTTGCAAGGGCAGAGCCTAGGAGGACCCACCCTTCCCGCCTGGCTCAGGCCCAACCCTTCCGCTGGCAGAGGGCGAGGGCCAGCCTGGCCTGGACCAGAAGCTGCACACAGACCTTTCATTTGACTGCAGCAAGGCCAGGCCTTCGGGCCAGAGGTCAGGGCTTTATTCTTCAGCTGGGAATAAATTCAAGCTCAGTCTCTGGACTTCACTCTCTTGACTATAAAAAGAAGGAAGCAAATTTCTTCTACTGTTACATCACGTTTGATGTTTGGTGATTCTGTGCCAGAATAAGTGTCCATTTCTTGGCAGCGTGGGTGTATTTATGGCAGCAGAGGTGGTGATGGCTCCGCAGGTGAATCTATACCCCAAGCTCCCTGCATGTCAGCATTAAAAACCTGAAGCTAAAGAGGCAGTGGCGCAGGCCAGCAATCCCCACACTCGGGAGGCTGAGGAAGGAGGATCTCGGAGAGAGCAAGGCCAGGCTGGACTGTGTAGCGAGACTCTGTCTCAAAAAAGAAAAAAAATATCTAAGCTTCTTATATGTCACTTACCTCAAGGCGTCTTTTAAATGCACATAAAAACAAGGACACTGACAGGCATACGAGGTTTGCACAATGACGTAGAGAATCACTGTGCCAAGTTTCCGAGCAGCGCTCATTCACTGATAAACGATGAACCCGTGGTTCTCAAAATGACGGTGTGTTATCAGTTGTCCTCGCCTGACGAACATCTGGGGACACCGTTCCCAGCACAGCTACCATGCCAGGGCTGGGGCATGGCCACCCTGCAGAGCTCAGATCTCCAAACCCAGCGTGCTTGTGAAGGTTGCCCTCGGCTGGGCTGCTCCTGAGAACTTAGACTTGCTTCTCTCTCTGGGCCTGGGTCTGGCTGGTTACTGTCTTCATCCTGACGTTCCTCTTGTTCATTCCCCTTAGTGAACATGCTGTACTGGTTGCCACGTGCCAGATACCCTGGTTAGTTGCTCAGGATAAAAACTAATGGGATGATGATTCCTTTCTACCTGATGTTTATTGTCTTTTTTAATCCCAGCACTCAAGAGACTGAGGCAGAAGGATCTCTAGAAATTTGCAGCCACCATGGGGCTACATAGTGAGGTCAAGACCAGCCTGAACCATATAGCAAGACCCCGTCTCGAAAATACAACAATTAAAAGGAATAAAAATGGGGTAAAAAAAATCTCAACACTGAGGAGTCCCTGACTAAAACTAATGGAGCAGGGTAGGGGAAAGGCAGAGCCTTCTGCTAGCCCTCCTGGAAGAGCCGAATCCCCACCTTCCTGCACGGTGACACAGAAGGAAAACAGTCATAGTCGTGGCATCTACAGGGACTAAAGAGGGACGACCCTCTCCCTGTTCAGGGCCCCTGTATGTGCTGCTTTTGGGGTTCCTCCTCTCAGGATCTGACATGGGCAAAGACGGAGTCATAGGATTCATATGATGGCTCGCAGATGTCCCCAGACACAGAGGCCCGGGGGGAATGTGGAGCCACAGCACAGCCGGGTCAGCCATGTCGCCAGCCACTCAGGCGGCGTGGGGATGGACAGCCCTTGAAGGAGATGGCGCCTCCCTTTCATTTATGATTCGGTGTGAGATGGCTCAGGTGCGCGGAGCGTGGGAGAGCTGTCATGTATGATGGGACGCATCTTCCGAAAACATCTCCCTGCTTAATAACTAGATCCTCCCTGCGGCTCAGCTTCACCTTCTGCTCTGTCCTGGAAGCAGAGAAGCCAGGGATCTTGAGCTCAACTCTGTGTCTCTTCAGACACACTGAACCTCCGGCTGTGAACGTCAGGTGTCTCCGGGCAGAAGAAAGCGTGACTCCAGCCAGCACTTATAGGCAAGCCCAGCCACGGCCACTTCTCCTGCGCAGCCTGGCTGCAGATCTGGCTCCGCCAAGTTCTCCATCGCTCCAGAGCCCACTTTCCAGGGTAAGAACCGAAGTCCACACTTGCTGATTGCAGGTTCCACAGCCAGCGCCCAGCTTGAGCCCTGTTCAGAAACAGACGCCAACAGTGGAACTCGTCCTGGAAATCACGTTGCAGATTAAGATGGCTTTGTTATCCTTGCGTGAGGACCTGTATTTTGAAAGCCTCCCTGTGACTAGAGACAAAAATCTGCGAACATGGCTGACAGTCACTGTGTGCGCGAGAACTGACCGGTTAGGGCTGGAGATGCCGAGGGCGGGCTGGGGAGAAAACCCAAAGGACCGAGCCGCCGGGGCTGTTCCCG
>PVIR01036847.1:0-15517 GCA_004026965.1 Petromus typicus | reverse complement strand
GGAACTGTAAGACAATAAACTGCTGTGTATTTAAGCATAGAATTTTTATATGCTTTGCTTGAGAAACTAATACACAACTCAATTTGGAATGAGTATTTTTTCAACAATGGATTTGAGATAGCTCTATAATTCATATACAAATAAATGATATTGGGTACTAATCCACTTTATGCACAAAAATTTCAAAATTGGTCATATTCCCAAATATGAGAGCTAAAACTCTATATCTCATAGAAGAAATCTATATAATATTGTCTCATATATGTATACATATTCTTATAACTCAGTAATACAAGGATGATCCAGTTTTTAAATTCACCAAATAATCTGTATGGACATCTCTCCCACAAGTTACATAAATGGCCAATAAAGCACATAAAGAATACTCAACACATTTATTAAAAACATACAAACTAAAACCATAATTAAATATCATCTCATACCCATTAAGATAACAATAATTATAACAAGAGGTAGAGGAAGTGGTGGCATTGGTGTGGAGGTGGATAAATCATGCAATTCCTCAAAAGTTAAGCAGATTAAAACTATATGGCTCCTCTAAGTACATGTGCAAGAACTGAAAACAGGTACTCATATATAAAAGAACCGTAAATTAATACTCATTGCTATATTATTTATAAAAGCCAACAGTCCAAGTGTCATTAACAAATAAATAATGCATAAACAAAATATAGTATATCCACATAATGGAACTTTTGGCAATAGAAGAAGAACCAACTACCTCTGTATGCTAAAATATGGATTAAACTTGAAAATTTTAAGTTAAGTGAAAGAAATCAGTCACAGGAAACCTCATATTTTATGATTTCACTTCTATGAAATGTCATGGAAAGGAACGTCTATAGAGAACAGAAGCAATCTATTGCTTACCAAGAGCCTGGGTGAAGGGGGCAATAACCATGGCAGCTAACTGATAGGGGCTTTCTTTTTGAGATAATGAAAATTTTCTGAAGTTGTGCAACACTGAAGGTTTTATAGCTGCTAATATACAGCTATCTCCTGAGTCATATGCTTGCATGAGTATAATTTTATGGTTTGTGATTATTTCTCAAAGTGGCCATTATTTTAAAAAAGTTATACTGGCTTATGTGAGCCTGCTGTGTATTTTGAATGTGTTGCTTTATGCATGAATTACATTGCTTATCAATGGACCCAAAAATAATGGAAGTTCTAGTGAAATTAATCTCATGTTATTTCCATGTATTTTTCTATATCTACATTTCCTACCTCCCATCTTTGCAACAGGAGTACTATTGTAAATTGATGTTATTTAACAGTTGCAATCAATCAAAGCATACAGAGTGAAAATTGGGGGGGAAAGTAGGTTCAGGAAAATCATGAATTTGCAGCTTCCAACCCTTCATCACAATGGCATGCCTTGTGAATTCCCAGTGGTGGATACATGTCCTGCTTACCCAAATTTATTGCTCTGGATGATGATGTTTTATGTGAAAGGACTGTGGATTTTAAATTACCCTTATTCTCCTTACTGTCTGTACTCACAGATGACCAAGGTAGAAGTCACTAAAACACTTTCCTAACAACTAGGAGCAAAAATTATAATATAGCTATCCTATGAGCAGAGAAAACCATTATTCATGCTCTAAAATATATGACATAAAAGAAAGATTTCAGCAGGAGTGAAATGTCAAAGTGAAGACCTGCCCTTGCTTTGATACAGTATAGTTTCTGGACCAATGAAACTCAACTTGTGCTCTTCTAGACTCTGAAAATCAAGGAATTTCTTAACCTTTGCAGAGCTTTAGTTCTTTCATCTATGAACTGTAAATTAAGAGGAGCCAAATCCATATACCTACTGTGAGGATCAGAGAATATGAGATAAGTTCAACATGGCTACTACACATACAGTGCTTTCTAATTTTTGTTCATGATGTTATTATTCTTAACTAGAAGATCTGAGAAAAACAGCTTGATACTAACTTAAGAATGTCAACCACTCTATCCCACTGCCTCATGCAGTGTACATCCTTGCCAAATTTAAGAATGATTCTAAGAAAGTTTTAGAAATAAATAATGTGAAATTAAATATAGTTTGACCATACTACCTATGAATAGGTAGTATTATATCTTTTTCTCTGAAAGTTCAATACAGAATGTCATTCTTGCTCAGTTTGTTTCTTAGGAAATGATGTTAAGCAGTCGATCAACTGGATATGCTTAGAGAACACAGCTGACTCACCTCGAGAGCTCAAGAACAGCACAATTTGAATAAGAAAAGTTTCCTTCTGCCAGTACCAAAGATAGAAAATTCAGACTCTTATGTTTCCTAGATCTCTTATACAACCTCATGAGAGCCTGGATTGATCACACCTACAAGGAAGCTTGGCAATGACATTTGTCTTGCATCTATACCCATTTATTTATTTTATAGAGGAACCGTATGTCAATGGCTTATGCAGAACTATCCTCAGGCTCCCATGAGCACTAATAGGAACCAACAGCAGCAATTTTCCTTTGTTATTGACTGTAAAATTATCTTAATTAGAATGTCTTAACATACATTAGTCATGCCATTTATTCTCAACAGATTTATGTTTGTTTTGGAGTATGCTCATTTTGTTTTCGAAGGTGGATACAAAAGACTCAAGACACCATTTAACATCTTTGTTGGTTACAATGTGCACTTGGCAGTCTTCCACAAGACTTTTTCTAACAAGTCAAAACCAAAATATAATTGGAAAAAAAAATGAGGGTCGAGGATTCAGCTCAGTGGTACCGCAACTACCTTGCAAGCATCTGAGTTCAATCCCTGGTACCACACAAAACAAAACAAAAACACAAATAGAAATGAGAGCCTAAGGCACAAAGTGGGGACTGTGGACCTCAGAAATTACTCCAATGGAACTAGCTTACTAGCTACCTTGTTAATTGTTATTTACTTGAATGCTCAAAGTCTCTGAAGCTAATATTTGGTTGGCCAGGGATCATCAGATTTCATAAGAGAAGCAGAAGAAGGAGACAACAATAATTGGCTACTCCTCACCCCCTAGCATTAAACACATTAGAATATTCTTTAAAATGGAATATTAGCAAAATCTGAGAAAACAGTGAGAGACACAGATAGATAATGAGCAACCAAAAACACAACAAATATTCCCTCTGAGTAGTAACAATACTTGTAACTATCCCTTCTTTGTAGGGCCACATAGCTTTGTAAAATATTTCAGCATACATTGAGCATTTTCTATTTCACAATATATAACATACAGTGCAAATTAAGTTGTGTCTTATACTGGTACAAATCCCCATTATAGAGTGCAATCATGATATGTATATTTAATGTACCAATAAAGATTAAAAAATATTTCAGCATAAAAAGATCTCATTAGTCACTTCTTCATACCTATGCACCATATATCATTGTGTCCATTCACAAATGAGGTAACAAGTGCTCAAATATATTAAGTGCTTTCCCAGTGAGCACTTAGTTTGTTGTGAAAAAATTAATATTTGTGTATGATGTAAATAACACACTCACTAAATATTTATTGAATGAACAAGTGACAACTCTATAAAGTCACATAAGCTATGTCTCTTGGATATAGCTTTACAAATGAAAAGCTATTTTAATACATTGAGTCTACCACCTTTATTTTAAAGCACAGGAAACAACCATGAATGAAAATGATTTGTCTAAGTCAGAAAGAATAAGATTGGAATTCTGCTTTACTGTTTCTAGGTCTCATTTTTACATATGTCCCCTTCCCTGTGTACCTACACTTGGCTGGGTACCATTTTTATTCCTTAAAAAGAGGGAAGAAGTAAAAGGAACACCGTGGTCTCCCTAAGTTCACAAGTGAATGGAAGATCAGTACTGTAGGCAACAGGCCAACCTTGCAGAACACTTAAGGTTCTTCTGATGTTGCTCAGGGTAACCAGTACCCATGAAACTCCTTCCTGCTTCTTCCCTTCTGCAAGCTCTACCCTCTGGAGGCCATCAGTCCTGAATAAACTTTTTTCTCACAGAGTTTTCTCCTCTCATTACCCTGTTATACAACCAACAGAAATTCACCCCCAAAGCTTCTAGTAATGAGACCAATAGTCAGTAGGAAGTCTTTCTCTTTACTGAGAGAAAACTGAGGAGACTTTCTCTGTTAGTCACGTGAGAAACATTTCCCAAACTGAGATGTATACCACATTAGCAGCCATTTGGTGTGATGAATACTATTCAGCTATTTGAATTATAGTTAAGTACAGAACAGATAAGCTTCTCAAAGCCAGTGTAGTGTGTAAATTAATATGTTCTCGATTCTAAGAACCAAAGCATCCAACTTAATATTGCTTACTCTTAAAAATGTATTATATCCAGCTTTATACCAGTAAATATTTAACAGTTGACACTCTACAGAATTTAAAAGCTCTCATTTGTAGTATATCCAATTGGTCTACGTAAACTTGTCACAGATAGTTCCATGCTAACCAATAGTTATGAATGCAGAATTGAGAAGAGATAATTTATGATCACCATAAGAGCTGATGTCTGAACATCATACTAGAAACCAACAGAGTTTTTAACTCAGTATTTAGACAGTATCATCAACACTACTGCATTGCATCATTTTGCATTTCTCCTCTTCTGTCCATTATTAATCTCAGTTTTGGCCCATGATTGCAAGATGGCTGCCTCAGCCCAGACAGCATGTTCTTGCATGGCCACAGCCTGAGACAGAAAGTATAGTTCCTCTTCCCAGCTCTGATTTGTCTCCATCAACCATCCTATTGTCCCATGTCCCCAGGGAAGAGTGAATAATTTTCTCCTTTCTATCTGGAATTTTTTGGGTTTTTTTGTTTTGTTTTGTTTATTTGCTTTTTTTTTTTTTTTTTTTTTTTTTTTTTTTTTTTTTTTTTTTTTTTTTTTTTTTTTTTTTTTTTTTTTTTTTTTTTTTTTTTTTTTTTTTTTTTTTTTTTTTTTTTAGACAGGGTCTCATGTTGTAGTTCAGGCTGGCCCTGAGCTCAGCCTCAAACTCACATCACAGAAATCCTCCTGCCTCTGCCTCCCGAGTGCTGGGATTACAGGCATGAGCCACGACGCCAGGCATTGTGGTATGTGGTACTGATTGCTGCTGGGTGTGAGTCTCCACGCCCAGTATGGTATGTGGTTACCAGGGATCAAACCTGGGCCCTTGCGCTTGCAAGACAGGCCCTGAAACCACTGAGCCAAATCCCTGGCCCGGAATTTTTGTTTTATATGCTATAAACTTTCTTGATAAATATTCATAATTTCTTTACAGATTATCTGTTTTCTAGATAAATGTGCTCAGTAATTGAATATCAGAAATAGAAGTTCTATCCCTTCCTAATATTTACTAAGATTGATCATTTCTTGTTTATTACATAAGATTTTTAGCAGGAATTTTGAAATTTGTGAATCAAATGTGCATAGTACTTCCATGGAGAATTATGAATTAAATACAGGATGCCCAATATGACCTTGAATGGGCCAGTCAACCCCTGTGATTTTTGCTTCTTTATCTGTCAGCAGAAGTAATTCTACAAGACCATTTTAATCCTCATTATGGTTAAAAGAGATATGGTTCAAATCAATCATAACAATAGAAACAAAAATACTGCTTTCCCCAGTAACTTCGTTTGTCAGTTAACTTGTTTGTTTCTTCTTTCTTTATTCACATGTACACCCAATACAATGAGATACATTATCTTATTTCTACAGATAAATTACCTATGACTGAATTGAAGAGGAAGCAGTCACTGAACAACAACAATAAACAGTTACAAAAATATAAGGACATAATCCTCCATACTGAGTGTGGGTAGTTGCTGTCGTGTTCCTCCAAAGACAGGTCTGAGTCAAGCAGGCAGTAATCAAGTGGAGCAAAATCAAACGAGGCAGATCTGATCTTTTATAAACATATATACCAGAATTAGTATGCTTCAGGGCTAAAGGGAGAGATTCAAAATGTTTTATACAAACAAGTAAAACATTTGTTATGATGATGACATAATATCATTCACTCACAGCAAACCCAACAAATGGTTTCACCCAAAAGCAAGATGCTTGAGTAGACATGGAATTGATTCCTTTGACAGGCCTTAATGATAGGTGTGTGTGCATGGTGTGTGCGTGCACGTGTGTGTGTGTGTGTGTGTGTGTGTGTGTGTCTATGGGTTTGTTTAAGCAGGCTATGTCTATTAAAAAATTTGACACTTGTGAACTTAAACAAGAGTAGTGTAGACAAGACTAGATGTGTATAGCAGTGAAATCCCATGTCACCAGAACAGAAATAAAACCAGGGATACTGCAGGCAAATATGACTTCTGAATTTTTGGTTAATGATCCATGGTCTCATAATGAACAGGACTGGCTCCTATGACAACTTCAAGGTCTTTTTCATCCCTATCGCTTACACCAACCTTGAACTGCAGTCTCTTCCTGTTCCTACCTTCCCTAGACCCTATTGAGTTATTCCTATAATGGAGGACTTATAAAGCTGAAGCATCTCAGCTACATCTTCCTAAACTAGTTTCAGGAAATGAAACATAATTCTGAGCAACCCTTCCCCATCAAGAGCACTGTAATCGCCAAGAGTAACTGCTGTTTCTTTCTTCCTTTCGTTTCTATTCTGAGTGTTATGAAGCCCTACCCCACTGTAAATGGACCTCTCGCGAGAGTTCTTCAGTTGATGGTAACGTCCACTGGCAATAATCATGGTTTAAAAAAAAAAAAAAAAGAAAACTAGGTAATTGTATCTTGAAGCTCTCCAACAGCAGTCTTTCTACAGGTGGCCATATATAATGCTTCTTTTCTTTTTCTTTCTTTCTTTTTTTTTTTTTTAGGTTTTTTGAGACAGGGTCTCACTTTGTGGTTCAGACTGGCCCTCAGCTCAGCCTCCAACTCACATCACAGCAATCCTCCTGCCTCTGCCTCCCAAGTGCTGAGATTATAGGCGTGAGCCACCATGTCCGGCACTGTTGTATGTGGTACTGGTTGCTGCTGGGCATGAGTCTCCATGCCCAGTATGGCATGTGGTTACCGGGGATCGAACCCGGGTCCTTGAGCTTACAAGACAGGCGCCAGAACCACTGAGCTAACTCCTCAGCCCATATAATGCTTATTCTCTTTCTCTGTCTCTTAACAGAAGAGTGAAGCATTCAAACAGAACACTCAGGAACAAGTCTATTAATCAACTAAATGTCATGATAGACATAAATTAAACCAGAAAATACATTTTTGTTTTGTTCATAATTTCAGCTCCTGTCTTGGAAACACATCTTTCAATTTACCAGTCGACATCCCTTTTATAATGCACACTACAAAAAGAGACACCCTGATCATTTCTGGTTACTGGAACAGATAGAGTTCTCTATGATCAGGTCCAGTGATATGGAGACAGGCTGATCTGTGTAATCTGTATTGTTCCTTAGATTTTCTGGGAAAAACATTGTGTGCTAAATCTCTCTTGTGAGATTGCCTACAAGAGATGTATGCAAGGAATCCGAACCAGGCAAGGTTTTACTATGCAGTCTCAACTGCAAATAGAGATCTCTAATGTAAGGAGTACAATGATATAGACCTTTTATTGTCTTTTTCAGTGATGATTAAACAGAAATGTTGCAATAAGACTCTCATGTTCTGTTTTAGGACTCAGTCAATATAATGTGATTCTAGGGCAGGTGTGCTTGTTCAACTTGTCTCTGTGCTTCCAGAAACTCTTTCTTTAGGATCAGTAAATAAAATTCAAGATGTATGTGCCCTTGCTGTCCAATTAAAGTCATCCAGAGAAAAAAGAATCTTTCTCTTTGGGGATGAATGTCTTATTTTAGTGTATGCCAGCTACAAATAGCCTAGAAATGTTACCAGCTCAGCGGAGACATTTCATTTACAATATAACTTCCTGTTTTTGATGGCAGTGTTTGTGCTGCATTTACAAGCCAAGAACTAAAATGACAAGATGATGAGTCAGAAGTTCAAGTTGAAGCCAGATGCAATGCAGATGTCATTTGTCCTTTTCCTCTCTGTGCACCCTCCACCCAGTCAACTCCGATCTGAGCCCATTTCGCTCTCACCTCTCCAGTGGTTCTCCCAGTCACTCACCCTGTGTGGGAACCATCCGCTCTCACTGCCTCATAGCTCATTCTGACATCACCAGGTCCTCCCTGGGGTTACTGCGCAGGTACCCGAAACACCGAAGTGGAAGATACTAGACTCACAGTGTATGTGCATGCACCCAGGAGGACACACACTCTAATATTTATTAAGCATTTAGCTGTTCCTTGTTTACAGCTTAATACATTATCTAAATCATGCCATTTAATCATCAAGCTAACATATTTACGTTTCACACAGTAGGATATAAACACCAAGAAAACTTGTGCTACTTGACTAAGTGGCAAAAGGGCTCATGTTAAAACTCCAGAGTCTCTTATTAAAGCTCAACCCTCAGTTCGCTGACACATCCCACAAAGAGGAGCAGCCAGCTCAAGGAGAGAACACTGAAGGTCCAGGCCGAGGACCAGGTTCTGTCAATCTGATCCAGCAACAGGTTTGATTTCAGAGACATGTGAAGGTTGCCTCTCAAAATCCCCAAGCTTTCTCCTTAACTCTGCCCCTAACCCCTTACAGTATACCAAGTAGGGATATTTGACGTAGTTTTTTTTTTTTTAAATCTTTATTGGTACATTACATATACGCATCATGATTGCACTCCATAATGGGGATTTGTACCAGTATAAGACACAACTTAATTCTTATTTTTTTTCCCATAGCCCTACCCACCCTACCCCACCACATACATAAAATTTGTTTCCTTACTTTTTTGTTATAATCTCATTATTTTCCCCCTTCACCCTATTTTACTTTGAGCATTTTCTATTTCACAATATATAACATACAATGCTAGGACTCATTTACATCTTCTTTTTCTCATACCAGAGAAAAGATGCAATATGTGCCTATCTGTGACCTATTTATTTCACTTATGAGGATATCCTCAAGGTATGTCCATTTAAGTAGAAATCATTCAAATTTATCATTTTTTATGGCAGAGTAATATTCCATTCTGTAGAAGAACCACAGCTTTTTTATCCAGTCTCCAGTTGATGGACATTTTGGTTATTTCCAAGATGTAGCAATCACAAATTGGGCTGCTATAAACATGGGTGCACATATGTCACTGTGATATGAGTCTTTTAATTCTTTTGTGTATATACTTAGCAGGGCAATGGCTGGGTCAAATGGGACTCCAATCCTAGCTTTTTGAGGAATCTCCAAACTGATTTCCACAGGGGTTGTATGAGTTTACACTCCCACCAACAGTGGAACATAGTTTTATTTATTTTACTTGACTGATGAAATGAAAACTACTAAAAATGTCATATTGAAGTTTTAAAAATCCATCAGTACCACAATCAGACAATATTTATTAGATAATTTCCTGCTTATGGACTATAATCAGAAGAGGCACAAATTAGAGGAATATGAGGCTACTGTTCAGAGAGCACAGAAAAAACTTTAAGAAAGGGTAAATAAAGACTTTATGTCAGAAGAAAGAGAGACAAGCAAGTCTATGCTACCATACATCCTGGCTCTGCCCCAACTGTAATTTACATTTTTTAAAGAGAGAGACAGACAAAGAGAAATGGAGACAGAGACAGAGACAGAGAGCCAGACACAGAAATAAAGACATAGAGAGGGGAGAGAATAATGTTAATTTAAGATACTCCCACTGAATTATTTTAATATGCAACCCAGACATAGCTGAGGTATCTTTGGTTTATAAAAATAACCATGCATATGTAGAACACAGTTATTTTAAACTTCTGTGTTCAATATAAATGATATTGTGTGTAGAATGAATTAAAATACTGTCTTCTCTACATGTCCAACTACCTACTGAGTAAAGCCGTTTGGGAATACTTAAACATACTTAGAATTGAATGTAAATGCCTATACCGATGATTTTCTGCAATGTAAAATCAAATTCCTTACATTCCTACCAGCTCTGTACCAGTCAGGAGTAAATCACAGCAGGTGTCTGGAGGTGACAAAAACCGATAAAGCACTTAGTTGGCTGCTGGCACAAGCTCTCTGTATCCTCAGCAACTCAGTAACAGAGTGACTAGCAAGTTTACTGCTCAGTTATACGTCATTAGTTTAGTTGACAAATATTTACTGAGCAATTTCTATGAACCAGGCGGTGCAAACAACAGTGAGGAAAACAGATTGTGTATCTCCTCGAGAAGCCAAGACTCATTCTTCCATTACCAGTTTAGGAAACTTCTTTTCCCCACGATGGCAGGACCTGACATGGATTATGGGGCTTATTTTAGCAAAGGAACTTGGAAACGTGAGACTTCTCTGAGCCAATTAGCCTTCTTCCAAAGTGCTGGAGGACAAAATTTGGACGGAAAGGACCACAGGATAAAGTTAGAGCCAAACCTCAGCACAGAACCATGGGGACATTGGCGGAAGCACACGGAATCCTAAACTCCTATTGGCTGGGTAAGGGTGAAAAGAAGACCCTCTAGGCAACTTTTATTTTTTTGCCCAGCACAGAAGCCTGAGTTTTGGACTTCGCCACGGTAACTTAGTGAAAGGCGTTACCACCTGTTCCGGAGGGAGGATGTAAGAAAGCTGAACTGAGTGCCTAGAACAGCTTCTTCACTCTTCTGTGTCTCTAGCTGTGAAAAAGACGATCCTATCATGAGCCTGTAGCATTCCTCCTCCTTAAGAAAATGAAAAGAATCAGGAGGAAAAACTAAGAGGCAGCATCATGCGCTAGTAGAACCTTCTCTCAATCCCGTTTGTTGTCCACACGAGTGGGCCAGACACAGCACAGAAAACATCACCTCCGAGAGGAGTAGATGATGTGAACCTCACCCAAAGTGCTCCCTACACCAGTGATGTTTCTATGCCTGCACTGACTTCACCAGAGAGCAGCTTGGGCTGATCTCCGACGGGCAACAGACGAATGTTCTGTGCAAGTGGCTGACGCTCAGGTGTGTGTTCAGCATGTGGGATAGTGATGGCTTGAGATGCACTGCATCAGCCAGTCTTGGCGGTAAAGGCTGGGAGGGAAGTATGCCAAAGCGTTGACTTTAGACACTTCATTTGAAATGTAGTTGTTATTAGCATAAGTCTTCTATAGATGGGTGAGATAATGCCAAGCTTCACCAGCACCTGGAGTAGGTAAACTAGCCCTGTCCTGTACTACCTGTGACTTTACATTCAAATCAGAACAGATACTTCCAGGTTCTGTGCACCTTGGATGGAGTTAGTAGCACTCTCAGAGGCTTTACGACTTTCTATACTCCTGTTCTATCCTACACTGCAAATTAGAGTCTCTCTCAGGGGGCTTTTAAAACTCTCAATGTCCAGACTGCATCCATTAGATCGGACTCATCAGGACAGGTGTCCTGCTGTCAGTTTTAAAGCCCATGAGGTCATTCTGTGTATACTCAAGTTTCAAAAGCACAGTTAAAAGGACTAGTTTTAACTGAAAAAAGTATGCATCAGCATGGAGGGGGTGGGTGGAAGTTGCTAGACTACTGTCTCCCATTATTTCTTACAATTTTGAAATTTATAAATATTTTTAAGGCTGCCCACAAACACAGCACATTACAGAAATTATGAGGGGTTTAGCCAGGGAAAGCATTACGAGATTCATATCAGAAGAAACAAAACAGTCCCTCATTAAAACTATAAACACACCCTCAGAACCAGCATGTCACTAATTTCACACAGGTCTGCAGACTTCTGAAGGTACATTCTTGCTGAGGCCAAGAACACAATGTGCCTGCAGACGGTGGACTCCTGTGCAGACTGGACAGGTCGAATGCTGGCAACTGACAGAGATGGACACTTGTCAGAGTGCAGGTGTATTTGATCCTTTTCATTACTGCCTGGTGCACCAGCCACTCTAATATAGTTTTGTAATTCATAAACAGAAATCCAATAAATAGATACACAAAAAGACATACAGTTTCTTTCTGTGAAATGTATAAATGCTTAGAAAAATCTGTGCAAAATATATCATTGGGCAGGGATTTCACTCAGTGGTTCCAGCATCTGCCTTGCAAGGTCCCTAGTTCTATTCCCAATAAGCATATACCACAATGCTAGGCATGATGATCCATGCTTACCAGCAGTCAGTACCACACACTACAATGCTGGGCATGGTGGCTCACACCTGTAATCTCAGCACTTGGGAGACAGAGGCAGGAAGATTGCTGAGGGTTCAAGGCTTGCCTGGACTACAAAGTGAGTTTGGGCTCAGCCTGAACTACAAAAGTAAAACCCTGTCTAAAAAAAAAAAGGTCATTAATTGGTGTTATTAATATACAAGTGTTTGACTGGGTTTAAATACATATTTAGGAATATAATTCACCACATTTATATGTATTTATGCATACATGTTGGCAAATTTATGTAGATGTATATATATTATATGATATAATATATGCTTGTGATATGTTTGTAGTATATATAATATACAGTTATACTTTCCATAACATTTCAGCCAACAAGGTACTACATATATGAGAGTGGTCTCACAAGATTATATTCTTTGGTGACATCGTAGCCACCTTACTTTTTCTAAGCACGCGCTGTGATGTTCATGTGATGCTGACAGTGTCTTTCTCAGAACCTCTCACCATGGAATGCTGTCTGATGATCTAGATGCTAAACAATCATAAATATCTTCAAATATGTATCAAGACCCAGGAGAAATTTGTAACTAGATTGCTTCTTAACTGTATTTAAATTCTAATTTTACTTTAATCCCAAGATCCTAGCAAACGCACAATGTGTGTGGTTTTGATAAGAAAGATAACAGAAAGTTCCAAACAGCATATTTATGTTCAGAGGAAAGGTCCTTGGTGCTCTGTCTACTGGAAAATTAATGCACTTTTATATTTAAATTAAAGCGCTGAAGGGATTCTCTTCCCATATTAATAACTGTCTGTTCAAAAGTCCCTTTAAGTTGACTGTTAGTTGAAGTCATACTTAAGGGGAAAGGCCTCTAGTTAATCGGTAAAGCATGAGTCATTGGCTGAGGATTATGTCAGAATTAAATTTTCCTTTCCACTGAAAGTGAAGACGTTTTCAGCAAAGCTATGATCTAAGCAAATCTGCAAAAGTGCTTTAGCAGAGACATGGAATCAGGTGAGCTGGATTTCAAGGACTCTTCTGCTCCATGATTTTGGAAAGTTATTTGCCTGGACCTCACTTATGTTATCTGGAACATGAGGGATAAATAAAATGAAACATGGAGAATGAGTTTATAATAGGGGTTAATAGATTGGACCCTGGATTCAGAGAGTTTAGATTAAGTAAATCCCTAGAATGACCCTAATTAGCTTTGTAACCTTCAGCAAGTTTCTTAACATTTCTGAGTTTGTGTTCTTCTATGAAAATGGAGAAAGCCCTATTACCTACTTTATGAGGGCTTGCAGGATTGAACAAGATATTACATATAACACACTTGTAATACTGTCAGGGACTTAATAAGTACAAAAAATATAATTTGCAAATACTCAGGAACCTACCAAGTGCTTAACGGTGTTTAGTAGCTACTGATACTCTTAACATTATTATGTCTTGTTTTTCCTGGTTTTAAAGTAACACATTCTGTGTTAATTTTGACCATATTACAGAAATTATATTTACTTTGATCCTCAGATTCTTCAGAGGGAAATCCTAAGGTCATGCACTAAACAGGTTAAATGATGAATAATACACTAGCCTTTTTGAGTTCTCTAGAGACAGTCCAACTCAGGCATGTGAGGCAGGTTGAGTGATGGCTGAGGAGTTTTTATTTTTCTAACTACTTAGATCTCTAACTATTCTAAGCTCATATCTCTGAAGCAAACTGACAGTAAAGAGAATCTGATTTAAGGACACGATTTTGTGGTAATAGGATGCCAGAACCTAGAAGAATTGGAAAGTAATTTCAAGAGAAAGAGAGAGCACAAAAGTGAAAACTTGGTTTATAGTGATTTTTAAAAATGTATTAGCATACCAGTCCAGGATCAATTAAAGAAGAGTTTATTTGTTTAGTATCTTTTTGGTAGTTTTCTACATAAACTTGTGAAGTGTGTGCTTTATAATTAATTGATAGATGGATGGTTGATCCTTGATATTAGTTTAAGGCTGTTTTTCATTTTTGAGAAAGATATGTTGAGAATTATCACAAAATGAACTTGTCCATTAACAGTTTCACTTTGTATATTTTGAGGATATTAGCTGCACAGATAATTGCTTTTCTTCTTGATAAATTCAATGTCTTGTCATTATAAATGACCCTTTATAAATTTAATTTTCATAATATATTTTTTCTGATGATTATATAGACAAACTAATTTTCTTTGGAATTGGTTTTCTTTCTTTCCATTTCCTTGTTTTACTAATAATTTAATATATCCTCATATTTTAGCTGTATCTCCTTTAAAGAGTATATATCTGAATTACTTTCTAAATCTAGTCAACTGAAGTTTAGTCAGTGTACACATTTTATAATTAATAAAATATTTGAAATTATTCATCTTTGTATAGTTTATAATGTAATTTGTTCCAGTTTGTTTTTAATGTTTCCTTACATGTCTTTGAAGAAAAATTCACAAAATATCAAATTCATAATTTCAGTCATTGTAAATTATATAGTTCAATGGATTTTACTACAAAAAAATATCATTCACCAGCGCTGTCTAGTTCCATAGCATTTGCATCACATCAAAAGGAAACCATCCTGTTCCCATTCAGCAGTCATTTCCTACTGCAGGTCACTGCCCAGCTCAGAACAACAAGAATCTCTTTTCTTTTCTTTTGTTTTTTAAACTGACTTTATTGCTACATTTTATATATGCATTCTGATTACATTCAACATTGGGAGTTTGTATCAGTGCATGTCACTTCTCGATTCTCATTCTTCCCATCGCCCTGCCCTACCTACCATTTCCCAACACCTCTAAGTCCATAAGTTTGTTTCCTTTTTTTTACTTTTCTATCTCTATAGATTCTTCTACATACCATAATTTTTTCAAGGTCCATTCATGTTATAGTAGGTATCTCTTAATATTTCATTGATTTTTGTGGTAGAATAGTACACACACACACACACACACACACACACACATTGTTTATCCATTTTGTCCACTCTCCAGTTGAAGGACTTTTGGACTGCTCACAAATTTCAACTATTGTAATTAGTGTAAATATGAACCTCTGTGTATAAGTTTTAGATGAACATCTGTTTACATATATATATATGTGTGTGTGTGTGTGTGTGTGTGTGTGTGTGTGTGTGTGTGTGTGTGTATTTAGGAAAGAAATTGTTAGGTCCTTTGGCAAATCTATGTTTAAGTTTTCTTGAACTATAGATTGTTTATAAAATAGACTCACCATATACATTCTTACTAGCAATGTGTGGGTGTGCTATTTGGGGTAGGGGTATAGCTCAACAGTAGAGCAACAGCCTAGCACGGATGAGGACTATGGCTCAATTCTAAATATTTTTTT
>PVIR01036846.1:0-15530 GCA_004026965.1 Petromus typicus | reverse complement strand
TTTGAAGGTGTTTCCTTGTGAGTTAACAAGTAAAGAAGATCATTGTTAATTACTATTTTGTATGACTTTTGCTAAAGTTAACTGTAAAGAAACACCTAATGACTTGCAGATTAAGGGGAATGAATCTATTCTCCCCATTTCAAACCATGATGAATGGGCACTGACATGTGGAGAGAATAGATATTTGTATGTTTGCAATGTGTGTTTTAGATAAAATAGGATTGGGTATTTAAATTAGCATACTTGTGAATTTAATAGCATTAAGATTACTTTCAAATGAAAAAAATATCAAAATTTTTATTGGTTTTGTGCATTTTCTTTCAAAATGTAATCATGGTTTTAGTGTGTTAGATTTGCTGAGTCCTAGCTGTGTTAAAACATCTCCATTCTGCATTTACTTTGGTCACATTTAAACTGCTGCCATAATTGTTGGGTATAAAGAAAGTCTGCTGCCCTCTTTAAATTCTGGAAAAGGGTAGTGGATATTTTCCCTCTCCCACATTAAAAACTATTAAGTGTTTGAGATACAGGACCACTAAGCCTGCTGTGTCTGAGCAAATTAGTGGATACTTGGTTTTATTGTTTTTTTAAAGTGCGCGCACATATACACACACGCACACGCGCGCGCGCACACACACGAGAGGCCCAGTTTTAAATTGTTACTTTCCTTGTTTTTTCTACTTCCCCCAATACAAACACTCAGAGCAAAAGAATAAAAATCATGCATTATTGAACCCCTAACTGGCTGGCAAGCTTTTTCCTGTGTTTACCCTGTATGTTTTGCTAAATAAAACCAAGAATAGTTTAGGCGTAATTGTTCAAAATTTAATGCAGCAGAAATGTAGCACAGTTGCTTAGTACAAGCATCTCACTTCCCAAAGACCTGAATTCAAATTGGGATAATCTTCAAGTTCTAAATTCCCAAAGAACACATTGTGTTATTCATTGTGTATATTTGAGCCTAAATCATGTTGGTGTGAGTTGTCAATTTGTTTGGAAGACTTTGGTTGGGAAGAGTTTTAGATTATAAGGTCATATATATAAATGGATGTCTACTGTTCTGCGCCAGCTAGAGTGCTTACAATTTCTTTCATCAAGCCCTAAGTATGTGCCCTGCTGTTACTTTTCTTTTGGCAGTTCAATATTGAATTCAATATTTTTATTTGGTTTTAAAAGTACTAAGCAAAACAAGCAATAAAAAGGGGATATGGGGTGTGCTAGTGTTTGAATATGCTCTCTTGTTGCTCTAATTCTGTGCCTCTGTGCATTATTAATACTTGGATGCATGCAATGCCAGCATGGAAATCGGTCTTCACAGATACTGCAGTTTTCCAGAAAACACTCACAAACCAATAAATGTAACAGACAACATTCCATTTGTTAATGGGCATATGTGAATAAGCAGTGTAGAAAATAGGCTAATATTAGAAAATGGTTAAGTCCTTAATAACTAAAAGTGTGGTTATATAAATGGACACTGTCAATGTTCATAATTTAAACCTTGGGTACCTGGTCAAAATATTGCTTGGGAAACATTTTATTAAAATTGAGCTAAATTGTCTCAAGTTCTTTTATTCATATAATAAAGGTTGAAGGAATGGGGGAGATTAACACTTTGTTTTTATTTGTGAAATTGTCTTGACATAACCTTGACAGTATCCTTTAATGGCATATGAGGTTAATTGTACTGTTATAACCAACTTTCTATGTTCTGGAACTAATAGTGAAAATATTTTCAGTAAGTTGATGTTTGCAACCTATAAGCAGGTGAAACCTGTGTCTGTGACCTGTTTATAAGTTGTATTAGCTTAGTTTGTGTGAACAGTGTGGAAAAGTAAGCCATGAGGAGAGCGATTTAACCAGCTTTAAAGGACCTAAGATGTGCTTTTTTAAAGCACAGTGTGGATCAAAGGAAACTCACTAAGACAGGACTTCAGCAGCCTTTTGAGTATGGACAAGTCAGCATAAAAAAGAATGACAAGGCAGCAGCAAGAGCTTCAACTACAGAGAAGTGAAGGCATAAGATACTATGATGATAGTGAGCAACTTTTCAAAAGCTAGTTAAATCTGCTTATTACAACTGAAATATCGAAGAAAGTCTAGCAGGAAGGAGCTCTTCGCCTTTTGGAACATCAATGAGAGATAGTTGCCACAGTTGCTAGGTCTAGCATTTAGACCTGCAAGGAAGGGCAATAAGCATTAGGTAAGGCTTGAATTTGAATTTTTTCACTAATTAAAGAGTAATTTTTTGTAAAGCAAGGTAAGAGTAATCTTTTTGATTTGCAGGTTGAATGAGAACCCTGCTTGCCTAAATGAGGAATGTCTTTCCTACCATCTTAAAATCGAAGGTTTCTGGCTGGGTAAGGTTTGTAGCTCACAGTAAAACTTGACACCATTTATTTCCATATAAATCTATATTACATACTTTAAAACACAAACCCCTCAGGTACATGGGGAAATAATACAAGCTGAAAACTACAGTGAGTGGTACCATGTTTGACACAGTTGAAATGTTAGGCAGTTTTTCAAAATCCCCAAGATGACTATCCCTGAGTGTTCATCTTGAATGACATGTATAGCCCATTCCTTCGTGTATAGAGCTCATAGTGTCCTTAGGGTAGTCGATTTTGGTAAGGGAAAGAGTAACCCAAACTTCTATGAAAAGAGTTTTTGTCAAAAGCATGACTTACAGCACATCACACTTGTCATTTGTACTAGGAAAAAATCTTCAGGTGAACTTACACAGTAACTAGATCTACAGCTAGAAAATTACATTGAAGTGGCTTCATAAGCTCTCAGAAGTTCAGGGAATTTGGACTGAGGATAAATTGTGGTTTTGTTCATTCACATGAATCTTTTAACCAGAAGCACTAGGGGCCTGATTACATACATTAATGGTCCTTTATTAAAAGGTGTCTTTCCCAAAGAGTTACTTGGTTGCTATTCGCATCAGTTGCTGATTGATAAGGGCTATTTTTGCTGCCCCAAAAGGGCATATTAAAAATTGAGGTTTAATTCACTTTTTAAAGTAACATTTTAGGGGACAGTCTCAAAAGTACTAGTTTCTGTAAAACAAGGTTGACTGGAATCACAATTTCTACACAAATGAGTGTAAGGCAACAGCCTTTAAAAGATAAATCAAGGTTTTAAAACAGGAAAATTTTCTTTTAAGGGCGTCCTTTCTATTCCATTTCACTTGTGAAATAAAGTTATTTTTTTGGACTGTAGTTCTGTGGTTATTTCTGAAAAATATATTCTTAGGTGGTAGCACCAATGAGAGTTGAAAATGTTTGAGGTAAATTAAAGCTGGTTCTGTTAAACGTGTAGGTCACTGTTTCCAGTAATAACATTTCTTATAAAGCTGAGTTCACACTTGTGTCCTAAAGGGGAGAATGTTGCGGTAACTAACTCCATTTGTCAGGGGACTAATAATAGAAATAGGATTGGTTTTTAAGAGTTCAGTATCAGTCAAAATTTGAAATATTTCTAATGACAATATCTTATGGGAGTTTAGTAATGTCACTTAAGTAGTGAATAAAGCATGCTGGTATGCAGGGGTAATGTAAGGGTTGTTAGCTTGTCTACAGTTTAAAGCCTTCAATGTTTTCTGATTTTCAGAGGTGATCTGTAATGGATTCGAATGTTTCATTTGTGGTATAATGAAATGTTTACAGAAAGATGACTTTTTCATTAAAGTATTTTTAGAAATGTGTGTGTTGTTTTGTCACTCAACAATGTTTAACAAATCTGTAGTTGAATATTTTACAACCTGAGCATATAAACCAGGAAATTTGGTGTGAACGTTGTCTTTAAAAAAATGTCTACTAAATGGAAAACAACTGGAAAGAGACAAGAAAAGATAGTTTTCTAAGTTAAAAATTTATAGTCACTTTAAAAGGATATGGCTTGAGGACAGAAGTACCTGAGATGGTTGGGTGGTACAGCTGTGGGATCTGCGAGCCATCTGCCATTGAAACGAGAGGGAGGGCTGGTGATAGGCCAGTGGTGCTGTGTCTGAGTTGCAAGTGCAAGGCCAGCAAGTTCAGTTCCTGGTACAAGGAAGAATGTGTGCCAGTGACCTTGGGCTTGCAAGGCAGCCACCAGAGCCACAGTTAAATACCTGGCCTAGTGCGCTCAAGTTTAAGAAGACATGTGAATAAGATTTATGCAATCGAATGTCTATATTTCTAGCTTTAATAGCTCCTATTTTCCATACATCCATAGATCCTTTTGGGAGGCTGGTTTAGCTGGGTACGTCAGTGTCCTTAAACTAGTCCAGCTTTTGCCTTTTGAGTCCTGAGTTCAGTGTTCATGCTTGTGTATTTTTCAGATGTGCTTGTAAACTAGAGCCAGGTGAGGATGAGTATCTTAACAGTGGTAATAGGTTTTGCATGTGTTCATAGTGCTTTGTGTGAGTGTCATCCTGTGCAGTTTTAAGAAATTGTGTAGTTTCAGTTGAATACTGGTATCCTGAAATCAGGACAAAGATGAGGTTCATTTCCAACAAAAATACCTGTATTTTCTCAGGTGAAAATAAGTTACAAACTGCAAAATATTCAGGAATTGGGATAAAATCTGAGTCTTCTGTAAGTGTACCCATCACAGGCATTAAGTTTTCTGAAGATTGCTATTGTGAAAAATGAGACCATTGATACATTGGGTTGATTTAATCTTTGGTTTGAATACAGTGCTTATATGTAGAAAAAGAAATACACCACTCTTGGCTATCTCCTGAATGGATGGCAGGGGTGCACAATGCTGCTTGTTAATGGAAAGATTAAATAAATGGGTACAGGTCTGAAAGCTGACTAGGAATTTACAGAGTTTAATGGTAAACGTGGAGCAAATTGTGCTGGGTGTTGACTGCTTTGAGAAGTTAAACTATGTTTGAATGGTTAAAGGATGAAGGGCTTGTACTCAGAGAAAAGAGGAATTGTGTAAACTGGGTATCTGAAGGTTGCAGGACAAAATAAATTTCCACTTCTTGGTAGGTTATATAACTCCATGTCCTTTGAGGGGAATACACTTTCATCCCTTTTTAAGACCTCAAAATTCTGATGGACTGACTTGAATGTCAATCTGCTGCTGTCTTAAGTGCTGAAAACAGGTTTTTGTTTGAGATTTTGCTTACTTAAATTCAGAAAAGTTTGAAGGTGTAGGGTGGTTTTTATTTTTTAAGATACGAGTTTTTAAATTTTGGGCTCCTTAATTCAGTTTGATAATTCCAACAGACTCCTTTTAGTGTTTTTATGTGTATAAATACATTGAGTACTGAGTTTGTGACAGTAATACATGCTTCATACAATAATGAGGTCTTTTTGAAGTTATCTACAGTAATGTTTTGAATTAATAAAATCAAAAGCACCCCAAATACAACTGTTGTGGTTTGTTACTAGAAATGGGTAGCAGAAATTTAAAAATTATTTTATCCAGACTAAGAACTTTGTTTATAACCTAATTTTCTGGGTTAGGGAGTTAGCTTAGTGGCTCTGGTGCCTACCTTGCAACTGCAAAGGCCTAGGTTGATCCTGTTAATCTTTTACAGCAATGTGGGTTGTGTCACCCCCCAGCAATCAGTACCACATAAAGCAGTGCTGGGCGTGGTGGCTCACACCTTTAATCCCAGCGTTTGGGAGGCAGAGGCAGGAGGATTGCTGTGAGTTTGACTCTTCAGGGCTACATAGTGAACTCAGGGCCACCCTGAACTACAAAGTGAGACCCTGACTCAAAAAAAATATTTTTTCCCCTTTTATATAAAATGGAGAATAATAGGCACCTTCAAGAGTGTGACAATAACATAAGAGCTTTTGGTACAGATTGCCACTACCTAAAATTTTAATGGATGAGATTTTTATTGTCATTTCTTCCCTCTGTTCTCCACTAACAGTAAATCTCATCTACTGTCAATGAACTGAACTGACATTTTTGAAAAATTTCGAGACAGGGTCTTGCTTGTGTAGTTCAGCCTGCCCTTGAACTCACTGGACCCCCGGCTGGCCTCAACTCACATAGTCCTCCTGCTTTATCTGTATAGTGCTGGGATTACTAATGTGTTGCCATGTCCAGCTGACAAGGTATATTTCAAATGGCAAAGATAGTTGTATATGTTCTGAGGCATAATCGTGGCAAAAGGGTGGCAGATCCATTTGAGAACCCCACTCCAAAAGGGCTTGAGAAAGCCAAGAAGTACGCTTTACACTCATTATTAATGTAATTATCGTTGCTCATCATGCTTGGCATTGATCGCTTAAGTTATACATGTTTGGACCCAGAACTGAGCTCAAGGAAGATGTAAGAGTTGAAGGGTCAGGTTACCCTGAGTATAATTGGCTATAAAGCTAACATCAAAATGCTATTCAGACATGGGGTTTAGGTTTTATTGTAAGTATGCTGTTTTTTTGAAAAATTGAAATTACACAGCAGCAAAGTTGAACTTCGCTGAAATGCAGATGAATAGAGGAACAGTACTCTGGTGCCCCCAAGAGCTCATCTAATTACAGTCTCAATTTCTACTAAGGTTTTATACTTAAGATTGTGATTTGAGATTGCAAAAATGATGTCTCCTCCAGAGGCCCTGTCCTCAGTCATCACTACCGCTGCTACTGGAAAATTTCTTCGTAGCATGAAATATTCAGGATTCAGAGCATTTTCACATTTGAATCCCAGGATCTGGTCCTTTCAGATTTTCTATCTTGATTTCTTTTTACTTAAAAGTATCAATATGGTGGGTGGTTTAAAGAAAGTGGGGGGGCATTCATAAAGAGTTTGCTGAACTAGCACTTAACTGTATTGTCAGGAAATGAGCTTGAGTGCTGAAGGGAATTGAAGGGCATTTTAGAAACTTGACAGTAAATTCAGTCTGATTCCAGGGTGGGTGGACCGCCACCCCTACATTGCATCTACTGTCTGGACAGAACCCTTCACAGTGAGTTAATTAGTTGTATTTGTTCCCATTTAAACATACTCAAATGAATTACCAATTCCCAATTCAAGAGGCAAAACTGAAGTTGCTTAGTTGAAAGTGAATGGGTTTATGGTTGGTCAGCACATTTTCAAAGAGTTTTTGAGGGACCTTGTTTTGATACCCCTCTACATACCTAAATTTTCAACTTGTCCAAATTGGAGCCAATTTTCTCACCACTTGCCATCTTTGCCACTCCTGGATAATGTAGTTTCTCATTGTGTCCTTTTAGCTTTTTTTTTGAGATAAACTCTCACTTTGTAGTAGTTCAGGCTGGCCCTGAACTCACTGTGTATCAGCTCAGGCTAGCCTTGAACTTACAGCAATCCTTTTGCCTCTGCCTCCCAAATGCTGGGATTACAGGCGTGAACCACCATGCTGTTTAGCTACTTTTGGGATGTGGAACCCTCATACTTTCTGCTGTAGTGTAAACCACTAATATGAACTCATCAAATTTCTGCTTTCCTTACTTCCCACCCTTGCTCTCTAAATTCAGCATTCAAGCTGTAAGGGCCTAAGTCTGGTGGCACTCCTTAACATGTTAAGGAGTGAACAACTGCAGGCTGACAGCTTCCTTCCGTCCTTGGCTTTGTTCTTTCTCCGTTGTCCCAGTCACATTTTTCATAAAAAATGGGCTCCTTGGACCTTTTGTGCCCTGTCTGGTACCCTTGAAAGTTCACAATGGCTTGCTATCCCACACCTTCAGATGCTGAGACACCATTTGGCTTGTTTTCAGATTGCTTTGTTACACTGCTGCTTCAGGTCTCCCCAGTCACCAGCCTTGCACACACTAGACTAGCACCCTGTTCCTGAACCACATCCTCAGCCCCAACGCCACGCTCATCCTGATCCTCTTGCCTCAGCCTGTTCAGCCACTGGGATTATAGAAATGTGCTGCTAGGTTCAGCATCCATCCCTCACTGGAATGCATGTCTCAGAGGACAGACATGTTTTTAAAATTCAAAATATATATATGGTATATTGTTGATGTAGGTGACCCAATGTT
Organism: Petromus typicus; assembly: GCA_004026965.1. Taxonomy (NCBI): domain Eukaryota; kingdom Metazoa; phylum Chordata; class Mammalia; order Rodentia; family Petromuridae; genus Petromus; species Petromus typicus. The sequence continues at coordinate 7,563 of PVIR01036846.1, read as the reverse complement.
CTCATGTCAATGTGCAGACATTTTCTCTGATTCGGATACACTTTACTTGCTGAGGTTATTTTATGTATGGTTTTCCTTTCTTTACTTTTTTTTTTTTGAGATAGTCTCTCTTTGTATTTCACACTGGCCCTGAGGTCACTTTGTAGCCCGAGGCAGCCTCAAACTCAGCAGTCGTCCTGCCTCTGCCTCCCAGGGGCTGGGATCACAGGCATGAGCCATCATACCTGGCATTTTGGTATATGGTTATTGTGTGCTGTGCTTACAGGTGTGAGTTACCATGTCTGGCATTGTTCTGTGTGGTTAGCGGGGATCAAACTAAGAACTTTGCGCTTGCTAGGTAGATGTGAGAACCACTGAGCTAAATCCTTGGGCCCCGCTGAGGTTATTTTTTGATAGACTTATTTTTCTAGGACCATATATTTAGTATAAAATGCTTTTAAAAATGGGAAAATCATTCTGAAAACAAAAATGGATGACTCTGAAAATACTGTCATGAATAAACTCAATCTGAAGATACTCATATTTCTTTATTAGTACCAGCTCTTGAATTTTTTTTGCCAGAACTAAGCAATTTCATATAAAAATGCAATTTCTTTCATACAGTATTTATAAAAAAGTACATAGTGGTTAGTTTTCCATCAATTTGCTTTTAGCCAGATATATCATAAAAATCTATGTAACAAATGAGATAACAGTATAAATAAGAAATTTTGTAGTATTTACACTTACACAGAAGCTCAAATGTTGTCCTAAGAAATTAACCTTACAGTTAAAGTTGAAACTACTGATCAATGTATTGATATTTTAATGCTTTTTAATGTTTATTTTCTATACTAGTTTTGGCTAGAATTTTTGCATAGAATTACGAAGTATTTCCTTGCATTTCACATCATAGTAGGAGCTTTTAGTATAACAGTACAAAACAACAACAAAAATAGCTCAGAAAAGGCAAACCTTCCCAGGTCTAGTTTTTCTTGACATCTGCCCGCTTACTTTTGGGAACAAGGAACACATTCCCATCTCGAGTTTGCTGCAGGGAGTATTCACTAGGAGAATAAGGTTTTCCGTCTTCATCACGTAACATGCTGAAGACTTCGAGATACAAGGTGCTGAGTTGTTTTTTCAGCTGATGGAGGCTTTTGTCATTTTCTCCTTTTTCTTTGAGTAATTTTTCTTTTTCATCTTTTAAGTGACCTAAATCTTGCTCAAGTTCTACTATGTTTTCTAGTTTTCTTTTCCTGCAATTCTGAGCTGCTACTTTATTCTTACCCCTCCTACGTATGTCTCGAATTAGTGCAACCTGAGCTTCACTGAACTGCTCCTTGGACATCATTTCATTGAAGTCATCAACAGGGAGGTTAATAATTTTTTCTACAGGGAAAGGGATATGGAGAGCTTTTGCCCTAAGCTCATCTCTAGTGAGATGAGCCTCCAAGCGGCTTGAGTGTTTGTCTTTTGTGAATGGGGTTTTTTGATGACCAGGATTCACAGGCAGTTCTTTCTTTGGTGTGTCTTCACACTGGGCATCACACATGGGAGCACTGTGTCCTTGAGATGGTGAGACAGGGTGCACGGAATCTCCAGAAGAATATACTGGCTGTGCTTTGGGGCCGTTGGGTTCGACACTTCCGGGAGCGCTGTCTGGCTCTTCCATGTCCGAATCACTGAAGCCAGGTGGTGGGTCTCCATAGATGGAAGAAGCTACCGAGTGTTCCGGTGATGCGACGCTGGGACTAGTGTTCAGGGAAATGCCGGAGTCCGAGTCATTGAATTCTGCTGTGCTTTCAGGGTGGTTTTTGTTGAAAGCTTTACAAAGTGACAGATCAGAAACATCAATGGGCCCATACAGAAGTTCAGAGAGTGACTGGCTCATGGTAGCGGAGGAGGGCATGCTGTTGCTGATACTAGGTTCTGCTATGAAAGCGGAATAAAATTCATCACCAAAATCTGTATTTAAGGTGGAATCTGAATTTAATGAGTTCACTGTCAGCTGGTTGGGATCTTCTGTGGAGAGGATGCTGCTAAAAGAAGCATTAACAAACTCTGGACTGCAGCTTCCTACTTCTTTTTCCAGTGAGGGGACTGGTGAGTAGAAGTAATTGTTAATTTCCGTCAATCTGGATTCTAGGCTTGGAACCATGGTAGTCTCCACCTGTTTGTCCTTTTCTATATTAAGACACTGTGTAGAAAAGAAGTTTATACTGTGTGAACCAAAGTTAAATAATAATAAATATCATTATTATTATTATTGAGACAGGGTCTTGCTTTGCAGTTCAAGCTGGCCCTTGCACTCACAGCCATCCTCCTTGCCTCTGCCTTCCGAGTGCTGGGATTACAGGCGTGAGCCACCTTGCCCGGTGTTGTGGTATGTGGTACCAGGGATCAAACCAGGGACTTGTGCTTTTAAGGCTGACAATGCCAGAACCACTGAGCTAAATCCCCGGCTTCCAAAGTTAAATATTTTTAATAGCTGATCATTTGTATCTGTTGGCAACTTTAGATAAAACTCCCATCGCACCTGTTTTCAAAGGTGTTCTACAATTCAGAGATAATCTCCATTACTAAGCATATGTACTTTTTCAGAAGTTTCAGTATGGACCTAAAGTTTGTAATAGTTTCAGTCTCAAATATCTAGCCAGTTTATGCATAAAAGTACATGTTAACAGGCCCTGGGTGCTCTCATGACTTTAAGTTTTTGGAGGCAGGGTTTCACTTTGTAGTTCAGGTTGGTCCTGAACTCAGCCTTGGATTTAGCAATCCTCTCTCTCTGCTTCCTAAGTGCTGGGATTACAGGCATAAACCACCATAGCCAGCACTGTTACACATGGTTACCGGGTTTCAAACTAGGGACCTTGCGCTTGCAAGGCAGGTGCCGGCACACTGAGCTAAATCCCCAGTCCTCTCAAGACTAACTTAAAAGCACCCTCAAATCCTTTTTATAAGTAGATACATATAAATAATAATATGAATGGCTATTTGGAAGCCACTGATTATATAAAGACATTGCAGTACTGTGTTAGGTCTTACCTGTAATTCCGGAATGGAAAATAGCTCCTGCCAAATTTCCTCAATGTCTTGCTGCATATTGTCTATGTCACCCATGGCTACCTCAAGAGGAGTTCCAGGTGACTGAGCCTGATTAGGAGCAGGGAAGACTGGGCTTTCAATGTGGCTAGGCATATCAGGAACAAGTGACTGAAATGGAAATGAAGAAACTTAAAATTGACAAGGCACAAACCAACTGTGGATAAAGAAGCCCCAAAGCACAATACAACACTTTTAAGTAGAATCGGTAGCAATTCTGCATTTCTCCACTTACTTGAAGATGCATAAGAACAATTTTTAGAAGTTATTTTGCACCTGTAATATCTAGTACAGTACTTCAAATATCACAGATTCATTTAAATTGTTAACAAGTCTTGGTTTCTTACTCAGCTGGCTCTTAACATACTTTTTTATGCCCTTAACAAACCAGTTATTTCCAGTTACGTTGATCCATGGCTGTGTAATAGGAAAGGTGTGTGATATTGTATTGTGAAGGTTTAAAGAAAAACGGTAAAGTATTATCTACTAAGATCTTGACAGAATATTTACTTGCTAAAAATTTTCCTTCTAAAATGTTTTATTCTGTCTTTTAATTGGAGACACAATGAAGGGCTTTACATAGGACATGTTCAGTGGAGTTAAGAAGTTTTACTGTTAGCCAAATGTTTTATACCTCATTGTCATCTACAAATGGGAATGTCTCTGCCAAAAGCTGCATGCAGTCATCGAAGTACAGAGCATCTGGTTTGGGAATGTGGGCAACCTGGATTAGAGGGGAAAGGCATAAAGGAAGAAAAAAATTGTTAAATGTTCCAGTGCCAAGGTATCGACTGATACAAGATTCAAGATTCATTTTCAAAAATAATTTTTCTTATTTCTGAAATCAGTTTGATGCACAGACTCAAACCAGGCTACCTCCATTGGTTTTTTTCTTTTCTTTTTTGTCCCTTGTGGTGCTAGAGATTGAACTCAGGACCCCATACAATGCTAGGCAAGTGCTCTACCCATGAGCTGCACTCCCTGCCCTCCCTGCCCTCCCCCAATTTCTTGAGTCAGCTGGGCAAAATAATGTCAAGTGATCAGTTGTGTATCTGTGGATAAAACAGGAATAACAGTGCCTAACTTACATAGCAACGTTGATTAAATCAGTTAATATGTATGTGTATATGTATATAAAGAAAACAGTGCCTGACACAATACTGTAAACAGTGCCTACTACTAGTTTTACTCTACCCATACTTCCATTATTATTTGATCTTGACTCTTTCTGTGATTTACAAAGCCTTTCTGGGTGATTTATGTCCAGATCTTCTTAAGAATCCTGTAAGGTAAGCAAGTTAGTTATAGAACTTACCAGGATGCTGAGGTTGAGAAATTAACCTGGCATGGCCACAGTAAAAGGCAGAGCTAGAACTCAAATCTGGGTATTTATTTCTTGTTTTTTTTTTTTCAGATAGGGTCTCACTTTGTAGTTCAGGCTGGTCCTGAAGTCAGCCTTGAACTCAGCAATCCTCCTGCCTCTGCCTTCTTCATGCTAGGATTACAGGCGTGAGCCACACACCCAGCATTGTTGTACGTGGTCATCAGCGATAGAATCTGAGCCCTTGTGCTTGCAAGGCAGATCTGGAATCACTGATCTAAATCCCTGGCTCTAGATATTTAATTTTTGGACTAATTTTTTAGTCCCTGCCACACACTTCACCAAGAGCTAAGTACTCTACCTGAGAGTAGTTGGCAGACCCACTGGTTTCTGACTGGACACGCTGGGCTGGCTGAACTGGGAGGAATTCCCCTGTCTCTTCGTCTAGTTGTAACTGAGCGAAAAAGGCTTTCTCTTGCTCCTTTTGGAGTTGTTCTTGTCTTTCCTTTTCAAGTTTTTTCTGTTTTTCCAGCTCATACTCCTTCTGTCGCTGACTGAAGTCAAATACTTCTCGACTTGCCCCAAGATCAATATCTTGCCTCCAGAGTATGTCAATCAAATCCATGTCCTGTATTTCAAACAAAAAAAGGAAGATCATGGTTAAAATCGTCTTCATGGGTTAATTGACAGTATGCCACTGTTGACTGAAGAAATTACAAAGAAAATCCAACAGAGAACATAGGTCCAGTGTTACAAAAAGCACAGTTAGGTCACTCATTGCATCTACTCACTGAAGGAAAATCTCTAATGATATTGATTAAAGTGATCAGTGACAATGACGGCAAGAGATGACTTGTTATTTTTCTCCCTTTCCTTTCCTACCAAATGACATCTGAGTGCTTCAGAGGGTCTTAGGTTTTAGCTATACATTTCAATTATTTCAGCTTACCCTGGCATTCCAGTAATGATCTAATGAGACAGGAGAAAGATCTCTCCATACATGTAAAATATATGTTTTGTGTGTTGACAGTGGTGGGCTACTTTAGGTAAGACCAAGCTCCAGACCACTGAACAGTAAAGCTGTGAATCTAGTAAGCCTATAACTGCAGAAACTGCATTGGAATTATCTAGACAGAAGGAATGGACTAATTAAATTTTCCCCAAATCATTGTCACTGAAGTCACGAAACTGCTTGGTCCTTCCTCGGGATCTGAAGATTTTTTATTTATTAAGACTGTGACACCTTAAAAAGCTAACTAGGGCTGGGGATTTAGCTCAGTGGTTCTGGCTTCAGCCTTATAAGCGCAAGGGACCAGTTCAATCCCTGGTAACCACATACCACAATGCTGGGTGTGGTGGCTTAAACCTGTAATCCCAGCACTTGGGAGGCAGAGGTAGGAGGATTGTGAATTTGAGACTCAAGTGGGTTACATTGTGAGTTCAAGACCAGCCTGAACTACAAAGCAAGACCCTGTCTCAAAACAAAACAAAACAAAACAAAAAAAGAGCTAGCTAAAGGGGCCAGGATTTAGCACTGTGCCTGCCTTGCAAGTGCAAGGTCCTGAGTTCAGTCCCCAATACTGAAAAAAAAAAGAATGTAATTTTGGTGAAGTATGTTGTTGGCCATGGTACTGAGAGCAGTGGGGGGCCACATAACATGCACATATACCTTACACAAACTCTTAATACCCACACACACAATCCTTATTCCGCAGCTGCTCAGTTCTTGCTACAACCTTTCAGTGCACCTCCAAACCAGTGTTGTTTTAAGCTTCATGTAACATGATCACAGAAGTTTGTAATGAATCCTTATCAACAAACAGGAAAAGAAGATGGGACTTTACTTGGGTGACCCTAGAGCACCCTCAATCTGAAGCCGCTTTCCATGAGGAAGGCCACCAAATAGAGCCCTAAAAACAGCTAATGAATACATCAGGCAGGAAGTATTCCATGCAGTAGCTCCAACACAGGTTTCAAAAACTGCGTTGAATTCCTAAAAATACATTTTAATCAAATTCAGAATTCAGCAACAATAGTTTTCTCGTCACGGCCTTAATATATCATACTGTTACTTAGATTTTCTCACATTTCAAAAGGCAAATGCTAGCAAAGATTTGACACTGTATGAAATGTTCAAGCGTCATGTTGAAAGCGAATAGCAGAAGCCTGTTAACCCCAGCCACTGCCTGGGAAGCCACAGGCAAAGAGCTGTGTTCCGCGCTGACCAAACAGGCAGTGAGCACTTCCTGCGAGGAGAGGAGCCGTGTGACTGAGCGCATGACTTACTCCACACACCGCCCATCTCTGCAAAGCTGCAGAGAGTCCAGGAGGAAATAATCGTCAGGGCAGAGCCCCTAACAAGAACGTGACACCAGACAGTGGGGAAGGGAAGTGCGTGCCTTCGCAGGCTGCTCTTCTGGGTGGAAATCTCAGCCTTTGAAGAAATGCAGCTGTCTAGCCGCCCTCAGATCCCCCAGGACAGTGTACAATGTGTCTGAATTTGGGGGAGAGGAAAGCAGGGAATGGTTTCCAACATTACAACCGGTATTTCGTGAGAACTGGTGAAAAAGGTTCTTAAGGACAACCCAAATGTTGGCTGCGGGCTTTCTCGTAGCATGTGGAACAAATGTCTGGCACTCAGGGTCTGAGTTTGTTTGTTTTTGGCCTTTAGTAACCAAGTGTGTTCCAAATTATGTTGCAAGTTGGCTTACACAAAAGAAGACAATTTAGTAAGAAACAAATATTGGACAGTTCATGATCAGTCACCATCTGGCCTAATGGAAATGCTCATTTTATATGTATACATCATTTGCTGTCTTGGTGATCCGTCACAGGTTTCATGGGAAATCTGAACTTGGACAATTAACTCACAGCACTTTAAAAGAAACATCTTCATACTGGGATAAGCAAGAAAGAAAGGCCTGAACACAGAATCCACATTAAATATGTTTTTCTCTAGCTAACTTTAGTACTTTAAACAAACCGGTGTTCATTTTGCTGAGATACAAAAAAAGAAAAATCAGGAAAAATAAAGATAATATGGCCCCTGCTCTAATTTGAAGCTATATAGTAAACAGACATTTTAGAATCATATTAGAAATGAAAAATAAAATGGTATCTTTTATATGTGTGTAAATGAGGTTTGCACATCCCAAACC
>PVIR01036845.1:0-15525 GCA_004026965.1 Petromus typicus | reverse complement strand
GCTGCTGAGCTGATAATAAGAAATGAATGCAAAGGCCATCCAACATCCAGAGGCCAATCAGATGCTTTCTTTCAAAAATCTAAATCAAGGCAGAAGGAGAGCTTGAGAGATAGGAAATGTGAGCTGCCTGCAGTCGAGTTTTGCAAAAGCAGGTTTTGTCACCATAGACCTACTGGAGAGCTGTCCCTCTGAGGGCTTGTTGCTAAGCTTTTCGGTGCATGGCTGACCGGAGCCCACTTCTGTGAAGTGTGGAGAGGTGGCAGATTCCCCTCCAGACACTCCCATAGAGCATGCTGCTTAACCTTGAGCTTTATCTGGGTTCCGGGGTGGCACTGAATCCAACTTGAAACTTGTTTTGATGACTCTTTTAGGTACTGACGGCTTGGGCAGGCATGCAGGGGATAGCCCAGTAGAGTAAGCTTTGTGCTGGAGGTGCTCTCCCCTCCAAGTGCATGTACCTGGAGGAGTAGAGGGATCCACTTCCGTACTGGCCTTGTCCGCTCAGCCGTCCACGGTGCAGTCTGGCACCTTGAACTGTTGCCCTCCAAGTGTAGTCCAAGAGCCAGTGGGTGACCATTCCTGCCCAGAAGACATCAAGGCTCTTGGAGGATGGTGTGATTTTGCTTTTGTGACCTCTTAGGTGACACATTTCGCTGACAGCAATACTCCTCTTCTATATGCATTAACAGTAATTACGGTCATGTAACCTGGAATATTTCTGGATTTCTCCAGTGATGTTATGAAATCACCAAATTCTCAAAACTAAATTAATTTAAATCATTTAAGAGTTTTTTGTGTTGTTTTGCTTTGAAAACAAGGACTTGCTGTAATATCCAGGTTCATGTGTTGATGTTCAACAACAATTAGCTTAATGAAGCTTTTCTCCAAATGCACATCTCATTAAGTGACACAAAATTTGCATCTATGGTGATTTATTACACAATTGGCTCACATGATAATATAAGCCAGAGCCCAGACAAGCCAGTGATCTAGCTCCAGCTCACCTAAAGAACCAGGAACTCTGGGGCTGGAGATTTAGCTCAGTGGTTCTGGCACCTGTCTTGCAAGCCCAAGGGCCAGAGTTCAATCCTTGGTAACCACATAACAATACTGGGTGTGGAGATTCATGCCCAGCAGCAATAAGTACCACATACCACAGTGCCAGATGCAGTGGCTCATGCCTGTAATCCCAGCACTCGGGAGGCAGAGGCAGGAGGATTGCTGTGATGTGAGCTGGAAGCTGAGCTCAGGGCCAGCCTGAACCACAAAGCAAGACCCTGTCTCAAAAAAAAAAAAGAACCAGGAACCCTGACCTCAGAGGGCAGATAATGTCCCAGCTGCTCAAGAGAGGGATGTCACCTTTTCCTCTATTCTGTGTTCCACTCAGGCTCTGTCCAGGGTTAATGATGCTCACCCACACTGGTGAAGGTAGATCTTCTCCGAGGCTACAGATTTAAATGCCTTTCTCTTCCAAGACCTCCTTCTCAGCCAGACCCAGATAAAATGTCTGCTGACTATCTGGGACCCCTTACCTGACACACAATGTGTGAACAACAGTCCTTCAGGTGCTGATGCCCTAGAAAGTTCCAAAGTTGCCAAACTCCTCTGTTCATTTCCTGCATAGACACATGCAGACAGTGCTTACAATCTCACTGAAATTGTGTGTGTATGTGTGTGTGTGTGAGCATGTGTCTGTGTAAATTAAGTGGGTCACTCCAAATAAAATACTTCTAAAGGGTCTTGTAATATAAGAAGCACTTCATAAACTCAAGCCCTAACTCCTAACCAGAGTGCCAGTGCTTAATGGTGCACACACAGCTAGGCAATATAATATGCATGGCTGTGTGCACGTATGTGTGTGTGTTTGTGCATGTGTGTGTGTGTGTGTGTGTGTGTGTGTGTGTGTGTGTAGAGCATGTGCACAGGGGCCAGGTTGCTCTTGGGACCGTGATAAATGAAACAATATGAGATTAAACCAAGCATAAAATGATGCCATTAAAAGATACAGTAAACATGAGGTGTATGAGGCTGCTGCAAGTGTGACAGGGCACATTGCTTACTATAAACATTTTAATAAGTAGGAGTACACTCTAAAATTACAATAAAATACAGCATCATAAATATTTATACCACTTATCACTATCAAATACTCTGACAAACAAAACTGTATGTGTTCAATTCCCCTAAGACTGGAAGCACAATATATTTGTTCACACACATGTGATGTGTTGCATTGTGACTTTACAATGGCCACAGTGTCATTAGGGACAGAAGTTGTTTCCTAAGACCCCCATCGTCTGTGGGTTGACCGCCGTCCAAGCCATTCTTCTGTGCTGCATTGCTGAGTGTATACTCCCCCAGCCTCGGCATAAGATGGTTGAATTGCGCAAGGCTGGGAGGGCATACCCATACACATTGTGCCTTTCATTTCTGGTGCAGCACTGAATAATGTAGCAGTCAACAACACTTTGTTATAAAGTGGGCATTGTGTAAGAGGATTTTGTCCAACCATAATCTAGTATAAGTGCTCTGAGCATGTTTAAGCCAGATGAGGCTCGTCTGTTCTGTAGGTTGAGTATATTAAATGCATTTTCAGTGCTTTCGCTTTATGATAGGTTAGCTGCAATGTACCCTTATCATAAGTCAAGGAGCAGCTCTACATCTCTCCTGTTGGTTCTGTTTCTGGAGAGCCTTGGCCAGTACACACACTGTCTTCCCACAAAACTCTAGCTTTGGGGGCCGGGGAATTAGCTCAGTAGTTCCGGTGCCTGTCTTGCAAGTGCAAGGACCCGGGTTCGATCCCTGGTAACCACATACAATACTGGGCATGGAGACTCAGGCCCAGCAGCAACCAGTACCACATACCACAGTGCTGGTGGGCGTGGTGGCTCACGCCTATAATCCCAGCACTCAGGAGGCAGAGGCAGGGTGCTGTGATGTGAGTTTGAGGCTGAGCTCAGGGCCAGCCCGAATTACAAAGTGAGTTTTTTTGTCTCAAAAAACCTAAAAAAAATTTCTAGCTTTGGGTGCAGTCTGCTCTTCAGTGTTAAGAGAAGTTCTGAGACAACTATTTATTTCCCCTAGAGAAGTACATGCAGGCCCTGCTGCCCACATGATGTACAGACATTCCCAGCTTAGGAAACTGTGAAAGGACTTCTACATCCTTCCTCCAGTTGGTTGTCCCCCTAGCGATGTACTCCTCATGCCTAACATGGACAGAGAACAGTTCAGTGTAGAAGAAAATCTGCCATAGGAGCCTATGGAACTTCTAAAACTGTAAACCAAAATAAACCTTTCTTGTTAAGCTGTTTGTGTCAAGTATTTTGCAACAGCAATGAAAAGCCGACTCTCACACCTACACACTGCTCCTCTGGATGTGTACTGTTGCTCCTAAATTTTCCCTGCTCATGACTGATCAGAAAAGGTAATTCAGGATAAAAAAGAGGTCAACACAGAACAGCAGCTTTGCAACTGGAGCCAACTGTTAAATTTTCACGTATTTGGTGGGCTTCATGTTCAGCCACTAATAGTCTTTAATTGGTCATAGTGAGCATTTGCACGACAGGAATTGACAAACATGAGCTATCTGTCAAAGTTCATTTTCCAGAAAATTAGCTGTTACACAGTTAACAGGATGTCACTGCCCATCTGCCCCTCCTTGAGGGAGGGGATGTTTTGCCCCATCTCTTCAATGTTTCCAATTTTATTTTTCCTCTCAATAAAATTAAGGTCACTATTCCATCCCCCCAAAATGGTTTTTTAAAGTAAGAACAATGAATCAAAATTGCTCTGCAAATTACCAAGCAACAGATGTTAACTGCGCTTTCACCACTCAACTCTATTCCTCAAGACAGACAATAAGAAGCATTTGGCTTTCTGGAAATCAGAAATCTCATTTTGATTTTTTAAAAAATGCTCACACATGTCTTAGTCCACTGGATGTTACCTATAATGTATTACCAGAGAATGAGTAAGTTGTAAAGAGAAAATGTTTTTTGGGGGGGTAGTTTTTATTTTTTGTTAAAAGTTCTGGTCCCAAGGTCAGGAAGCTACATCTGGGATGGCCTTTTCATTGACAGAATCCCAAGAAATGATACAGTATCACAGGAGAAGAGACAGGAGCATAGTCTGGACAGCAGACCCACGCTCAAGATGACATCTTCTCTCCATTAACTCCTTCAGTGCATGACTGTTCCATTCAGGTAGGCAGATCCTCCATCACCTCTTCAAGGTCTCACCTGGCCCCACCACTTAATGCCTCCTAATGAGCGTGAAATTTCATTATGCGCTTCGGAGGGAACAAATTATCTTCACACCACAGCCATAGATGTATCTAGTTTCAAATTTAAACTGAGGGGGCCGGGGATTTAGCTCAGTGGTTCTGGCGCCTGTCTTGCAAGCACAAGGACCCAGGTTCAATCCCCGGTAACCACATACAATACTGGGCGTGGAGACTCACCCCAGCAGCAAGTGGGAAGGGACTGTGAGACAGAGGGAGTAGGGATGGAGGGGAGTTATGTCCCGACTCCCCACAATGAATGTAATAATTATGTACTGCAAACGTGTATTACTAAAAATACAAATTTTTTAATTAAAAAAATACAGTGAAGGCTAAAGCCCTCCTTCTATTTACTGGATTTTATCATGCCCACTAGGGTCATAGATAGTAGACTATGAGATGCCTACAATTCGGGGGGGGGGGGTCAGGCCAGAGCCTCAGGTGGGCTGTGGACACCCTTGAAGTAGAAGTCAGTCACTTTCTCCATGTGGTCACTGCCCCATCTCAGAACGGTCTTTCCTCTACTTCTTCACAAGTCCAAATCTACTCTGATCAGGTAGCTTTCACTAAAAGAAAGGCCTTCAGTCTGCCTTGTAATTTCTGCTGTTACTGCCTGTGTGGGTAGAAAGATGCTGCCTACACCAAAGGAAGGAACTAGGAAGAAGGACCCTTTGGGATATGGGTTTGAGCTTCCTCCCAAAATTCCAAATGGAGTTGCCAAGGGAAGACAGCAGGACTGGTATGGTCCAAACATCAATAGAGTACAGAAAATTAGAATACCAGAAAGAACACAAAAGCCTACAGTAAAGGCTTAGGAAAGGATGACAAAAACTTGATGTAGTTACACCTCAGAGGTGAGGCTTCCAGAGACTCATGTTTGTTAAGATTTTTTACGGTATTTCTAAAAGCCTATTGAGAAGGCATGTACATATTTCACCTTTTATTAGATTACTCTGCAAGGAAGGACGATTCATTGACTATCATTTTATTACCCTTCTCATTCTGATTTAGAAAAGCACCTGATGCTTTCGGAATATAAAAATCTTTCACAGCAGCCAGACAATTTCTTAAATGGCCAGACATTTGGAGGTTATGGGGCTGATAGGATCAACCTGTACTGGGACAAATAGACCCAACAGAACCATACCTCACAATGCAGAGTATTCACTCAAAAGTTTAAATAGCACACAATCATTTCATTTAATTAACAAAAAAGGCCAGCAAACTTTAAACGAACCTGTTATAAAACTTGTTACACATGGCCTTTCTGTCTCACACATATGACCAGCTCCCCAGGCAGAATTTTCATAGTTCAATAAACATTTAAGTACACATGAGTTCCTGCATCTGAGGAAAAAAAATGATTGGTCTCCAAATGCTCCAAATGTGCTTGTCAAAAAATACAATATGCTTCAAGTTTAAAACAGTAAACCTTTGAGCTAAGCTCTTTGGAATGCAAGAGTGTCACAAACATGCTTTGAAAAGATTTTTTTTTAAAAAAGTCACAGTGCATTCATTTCTTAAACACACTGAGAATAACTGTAATTATTTCAATGAGAAATTCCTGCGCACCCTTCCTGCCGGTTCTCACTTGCTTCCTCTCTGCAAGTTACAATGTGTTTCCATGGCAACTCTGTTGCTACGGGGGACCCATAAGTACATCAGCATGTTATCTGCTGCTTGGAGATGGTGTTAGCCTGAGAGGCCAGGTTGGCTGGCATGTCTAGATTTAATTGAGGACTGGTTTTCTCCATTTACTAACAATGAAATTCACCAGAAACTGTTAGAAGTTGCCCAGTGGGAGAGAGAGGGATTGACTCCTGCCCCGTTATTCTCAGCTTGTACGTGCTACTGAGTACGATAGCCTTGCCTTTAGAATCTTCACACCATCCTCTGCGACTTAGACACTGAAACCATCGGGTCGATCAGTAACAGCAATTACAAACATCGCTAAAATGCCACATGAGACTGGTTTTGTTGAACATTTATAAATGGCACGTACGCATCAAACATAAGTTGTCAGAAATAAACAGCATTTTGATTCATTAATCTGAATGATTTTAAACAGTAAATGTTTAGAAAGCCCCAAATGAAGCAAATCAAAATATTTTTGAAGTCTCCCTTTCAATGACTCTGAAATCATCGTCTGGCAAGCAGATTGTAACATTCCATCAGAAATCCTCATTGGAATCCAGAATCTCTCACCAAGCCAAATTCCATGGATTATTTTATTTGCCACAGACACCTTTTTTTTTTTTAAATGTAAGAAGCAAACATTCCTTCAAGTGGCCTGTTTCCGAATTCCAGCTTCTTCAACTCCTGGGGACATAGGAAGTGGATGCAGTTCTGAGCTGTCTCCTCTGGGGGACCAGAGAAGGGAAAGTTGTCACACCAGGCGTTGGATGATGAGCTCTGTGCCCCATGCATTGCAGGGTAAATGGAGTCCTCAGCATGATTCTCTTCAGGAGCTGACTGCTCCTTACACTAACGTGGAACTATAACAAAGGCAAGCCCTGGGTCAAGGGTCTCCCTTGAAGTTCATGATGAAGAGAACATTCCCGTGGGTACCAGGGGGACTGTCCTTGGCACGAAAGAGAGAGTAGTAGGCAGAACCCACTCCAGGACAAATCAAGGACAGTGCTGAGTCAGGAGGTGGCTCACTGTTCCACACTGCTGTGGGCATTCACTGCCCTGACCAAAACTCAGAGGAGAAAGCCTCAAAGGTGTCATGAACTGGGCTGTGAAACAATGGTTTGCATATTTTTTAATGATTGAGAACAAAGTATTAAAAGAAAAATATCAGCTGGCACATAAAAAGTCTACAACCTGCAAGCTAACAGTTTAATCAGTACAAGTCCATACCTGATTGTTCACGTGTCATCCTCTGGGGGCTAAGAATAGCAGTAGAGTGAGGGAGCTGCAAGGGTCAGGAGGTGGCCCACAGCACCTCGAACATTACTATCTGCCACTTTTCAAAAGGAGTTGGCCGCCCTCTGCTCTGCCTTCCACACGCAGTGCAGTTAGTGATTATACTCATGTGGAGCAATACAAGGGCCACCAAGAGCGAGTCTTGGTCCCCAGTACTCTCCATGGCCAGAATGCAGAACTGGGGTGATTGGGGTGAGCTCTACCAGTACCAGAAGGTGAGCTTCTTGCTCAGGCTGCCTGCACCAGGGCAACCAGATGGCACCGCCACCGATGGAAGTCACAGACTGCTGCTGGCCACACTCTTTACTTTCCTTTCTCCCAGTAATACTCTTCCCTCCTCTCCCTCCACAGGAGCCAAAGAGGGAGGGGTGGGGATGCCCTGAAGAGAAAGGGCTCAGATTTGCCCAGCATGTGAAAAGCCCTAGATGAAATTCCCAGCACTGTCAAGAAAAGGAGGGGAAGGAAGGAAGGAAGAAGGACAGGAAGAGGGAGAGAGGGATTCACACCACACTGTAGTCCAAAGCCACCTGAAAGAAACCTCCCTCTAAAGTGGAGACTACGCTCCCCACCTTAAGAGGCCAATTCCCACTCCTGCATCTACGCTCAGTCTCTTGGTCTGCCTGAGCTGCTGTTGTGAGATCCCACAGACTGGGGAACGTAACTGTCAGCTGTTCCCTTCTCACCATTCTGGAAGCTGCATGTCCGATATCAAGGTACCAGCATGATCAGGTTCTGGTGCAGGCCTCTCCTGGGCTTGCAAAGGGGCCATTTTCTTGCTGTGCTGGGGAGGAGGGGCGAAAGAAAGAGCAAATTCTCTGATCTTTTCCTATCAGGTCACTAAGCTCATTATGGGACCTCCATGCCTGTTACCTCATCTAAAGTTAATCACTTCCCAAAGACTTTACCTACCAAACCCATCACATCAATATTTTGACTTCAACAAGTGTCCATAGCACCTTATGATTTAGGCAGTCTCTTTCTGGCTGCCAGTGGCCAGCACCGTCATAATCCCAGTTAGCCAACCGGCTGCTCTAGGGCCTAGCAGTTTAGGAACTGCTCTTGCTAAGAACTTCAGCCCAGTCTGGAAGAAGACTGCATTTCACACCAACAGTATTCTTCAGGACTCACTCCATTATAAGTGACTGAGCACCAGTTCAAATAAACTTTCTGCGAAGAGCAACGTGTGTCTGTGTGACTGAGAAACCCAAAGCTGTGGGGTGTGAGTAGGCATGGGTGCGCTGAGTTCAGGGGTTCACGTCAGGTCGTCGCTGTCCTCTCTACTCCCTGATTTCCATGGCCTCGTCCTTAGGCAGGTTCTCTCCATGTGAAAACAAGGGACCCCCTTAGCATCTGTGGGTCATTCTCTTGGTCATCGGCTACCAGGCAGACAGAGACTTTCTGAGCTAACCTCTCGGAAAAGTTACTGATTCTGCCTTTGGGTGACAGGCCAGACCCCCAGCCGATCCCTGAGGGCAGAAAAGGGCTGTTCTGGTTACCACGCCCAAGCCATTGTGTGGCTCGAGGCAGTTAAGCAGCACTATCACAGAGTGGCAAAGAGGGGAGTCTGTCTAGCCCTCAGCTGATGGTCTCTTTAGTGAGCAGAGCATAGATTCACACACGACGTGAACAGGTGACATTTGTGACAGGTTCCAAGAACCTTGTAGCTATACATCCACCACAAACTTAACACATTTCAACAGAAGAAATGGACACATCATATTCATTTGCTTTAAAAAAGCCACACAGCAAGGAGAAATGTTTCAGGCCCAGATAACAAATCCTACTTTGTCCTTTCCCCCTCGAGAATGCAAATCTTTCCCAACTGTCAGAGTTGACCCTCTTGTCGGCACATCCACATGTTCTCGTACTGAATGTTCTCTGATGTCACAATGGGTTTTGTGACTGATACACAGGAACTGCTATGTAGTACTCTTCCAATCTCCCCCTCAGAGGTGTCCTGTGGGAAATGCATCGTGCAGCAGCAGCTGCCTCTGCCTTACCTTTAATTCACGGATCTGAGACATGCCTTTATCCATGCATCTGAGCTGTATCCAGGCTGGACTTCTCTGCCTTAGAAATAACACACTGAGGAAGGCCTGAGATCTGTCCCCACTAAATAGAACCCGGAAGTGCTTAGCGTACAGGCACAGGATTGCCCTCTCTCTGTCTCTCTTCCTTGGGTCACTGTGGTCCCGGTAAGGACAGGCACAGAGCTTTCTTATCTGCACCGACTGGGAGGAAGTCAGGGAGGCGACAAGCCTCACTAGTTATGGACAGTGAATCTGCCCGGCGGTGTGACTTGGATCCACCGTCCTCTCCTTCTTTGTTTTGTCCACGTAGCATGAAACAGACTAGGCAGTTGGCTTCACAAAGCCTGGGACTGTTACTGGCTTGGCTGAGCCAAAGTAATCCAACAGGCTCCCCTAGCCCCATGCTTTCTCCTGGGCCTTCCCACACCAGCTCACTCCTGGAACCCTGCTTCCCGGGTCTTTCTGTAAGAGGTACACTCAGATCCAGGCACACTGTAACTACCTATTTCACATATGTATAGCTTTGTACATCTGAGTATCATAAGTGAAGAGGGGAAACCGAAGGGACTGTTGCCATGGCAACTTGGCCAGCAACTAAATAAGGCAGCCCAGGACTCTGGCTCGTGTCACCCATGTAATCATAGCAGTGTGACTCTCCATCCTCTCACAGGAACATACCTGCCCTTTCCCTGGGCTCCTAAAGCCGGCAGACTCATCAGCCTTTTTCTAGGTCTGTAAATAACCTTTTCTCATTCACTCACCTTCAAGACATCTCTTACTCCACCAATGCATTAAATTCCCTTCTAGTTTGTAATACATCCCAGTTAAAAACTAGCCCAGAATTTCTCAGGGCAAGAGTCTAATTAATTTAGCTCCCTGCCTTTCTAATGAATGAAATTTCTCAAGTCTGTCCCCTCAACACACGGGCTGTTGCCATACAAATAAAAAACTGCTTAGGGGATCTGGATGAGGAGGAAGGGCTGGGAAGGGAATAGGGTGAAAAAGGAAAGAAGAAAGAAAGAAGACTGTAGTATGTACATATAGCCACTCCCTGAGATGAGAGCAAATTGTATGAACTGCAAACATATGAATCAAATAAAAATGTTTTAAAAATATAAAAATTACTGATATAGAAGGAAAATATTAAAAATAAACAAGTGTGGCACCTATGTGTAAGCACACCTGCCTCTTTTTTCTTGTTCCTGCTTTTCATCTGTGTCACAGCAAAGCACAAGCTATCAAACCTGCACCGCCCACCCTGCCCACCGCACTGCCGGGGGCCCAGCTTCTGCACACCAGGACCTTTGCCCTCCTTAGAGGCTCCAGAGGCCACTCCAGGAGACCCATACTTTTGTAAAGATCTTTCTTCCTGGGAAAAACTCTAACTCAGTGGGACACTATTATTGAGATTAGTCATCCAGATTTTTCAAATGTCAACTTCAGATTTCCACAGATAATTTTTTCCCTGCACCCCTCTAACAAACACAACTAACAACTCTGGAAATGATACAATAGAT
The DNA here is from genome assembly GCA_004026965.1 of Petromus typicus. Lineage (NCBI taxonomy): Eukaryota > Metazoa > Chordata > Mammalia > Rodentia > Petromuridae > Petromus > Petromus typicus. Next base: position 4,771 of record PVIR01036845.1, on the reverse strand, counting down.
AACCATAGTAGAAGTCTAAAAGCAAGAATAAGGAAAGCACTTATGATGGACCTGGACTTTGAAAATGAGAACAGGATGAGTTACTTGGGTTTTCATTTCTTCTTTATATCCCAGGCTTTGTGCTGGAGAGACTTGAACCCTGAAACCAACAGGCATAAATAAACAAACAAATACAAAGTCAGAGATAAGAAAACAACAAAATAAAATAAACCATAAAGATATCCCTCTCCCCTGCTTGTTATGAGTCAGAAGTCCAAGAAAAGAAAAACCCAACAGAAACCTAGGGACTTTCCAGGGAACCCCTGTGCTACCAGCTGGCTGATCTGTGTCCACAGCAGCTTCAAAGCCCCAGTGACTGTTCTACAAGGCAGGACATGAGCGGCTGGAAAATCTACCTACAGCGCCAGCAAGAGCAGAGCCCAGCATCTCCCAGCATTCAAGCCAGGAACAGAGGGATATCCAGGCCCAGGGGGTTTCACCATCATCCTAGAAAGAGAGGCTTATTCCCCTGCAGGTAACAAGGCTGAGGATAGTGTAGGAGTTGCAGCATCATCAAAAGATAAGGTAAACCAGAATAACACTGAAAGTCTCAGAACTGCCACTGGAAATTTGCCCACACAAGTACGAAGAAATGATATGCACAGAACAAGACAATGGTGTGTTTGACCGTGGAAGGGTCTGACCAGAGCCAAGAGAATCCCTTCATTAAAACTACCATATCTCCACACAATCAAAATCACTTATCATACTAAGAATAAGGAATGACAACTGAAAATTAACTTGAAAGAAAATTTTAAAACAGGAAATCTCAGCAATGAAATAGCAGCTATAAAAAGAATCAAATGGGCATTATACAACTGAAAAATACACATTTTCAAAATGGACTCAGTAGAATAGAAATGATGAGATAAAATCAATGAATGTGAAAATAAATCAATACAATTTATTCCACCCAAAGAGCAGAGATAAAATACACTGAAACAAATGAAGAGAGGGGCCAGAGATTCAGCTCAGATCTAGCATCTACCTTGCAAGCACAAGATCCTGAGTTTGATCTGAGTACTATGAGCAGAGAATGAGAGGAGTTTGATCCCCAGTACTATGAGCAGAGCCTCAGGGATCAATGAGACAGTAAAAAACATACACATTAATATTATTGGTGTCTCAGAAGAGGAAAGAATGTGAAAAGTTTTCACAGAAATAACAGCTGACAACTTTTCAAATCTGGCAAAGACCTACCTACCTAATTTCAAGCAGAGAAAACCCTAAATTTGATAGATTAAACATTCAAAACAAAATACACCCTAAACTTTTGAAAATTAAAGACAAAGGAAAAAAATCTCACCCATTGCCAGAAAGGAAATAAGAAAACCCAACATCTACACACAAAAACAAATTCCAGTGACAACAGATTTCTTATATAGATCAAGGATGGTCCGAGGAGATGAATAACCTTTTTCAAGTTTTTTTTTTTTCAAGACAAGAACTGCCAATTGTGAATCCAATATTCGGTAAAATAATCCTCTGGGAAAACAAAGAAAATACATTCTTAGATAAAGAAAAACTAACATACTTTCTCGTTAGCAGACTTATCTTTTCGAAGTAGGTAAGAAATCTATCCACATAGAAAGGAAATAGTACTCAAAGTAATTCAAAGTAAACTTCAGAAATGAAAAAAGACCAACAGAAGGGCCAGAAGTGGAGACAAACATGGTGGACCTCGCTTAGCCTTGTGGGTTTTCATAAGCATGTCTCGTAATTGAAGCAAGACTTATAACACCTTAGGAAGTAATGCTCAGGGTAGGCGGAGGAAATATTTAAGACAGTTTTACTTAGAAAGTGAAGATGGCAAAGGGACCTACAGAACTAAAGTTTCCTCACTTGAATTAGGACAATGTCAACAGCACAGGGCTGGGTACGTTATCTACAGCAACCAGCAAGTAAACTGTACTGAGTGATAAATCATATAAGCAAATCTCTTTGCAATTAACAGGTTTAAATGATTCACAGAAATGCAGCGGGGGAGAAAAACTGAAAGACTCGACAGAAATAAAAAAAATTGAAATGATACACATAAAACCTATCAGTAATTACTTCAAGATTACATAACCTAAGTACACCAATTAAAATATAAAGACTGTCAGAGTGGATTAAAAGCCACTAAGAGTATATTCTATCTGTAAGAAATTCACTTTGAATTAAAGGCACAGCTTGAAAGTAAAAGATTAGAAAAAGATACACACATCACTGTGTTAGACTGTGCTCTCCAAATTCCCCGGAAATCATTACATGTCTACTTTTATGGTTCTTGGAGATGAGGTGTTTGGAAAGTATTAGGATTTGATGAGGTCATGAGCAGGGGGTTCCCATGATGGCCTTAGTGGCTTTCTAATAAGAGGAAGAGAGAACAGCGCTAACACATTTTCTGTGTCTCACCATGCAGTGGCCTTTATCACACTGTAGCTCAGCAAGATGCCCTCACCAGATGCGGAGGAGAGGCCAGTGCCAGGTTCTTTATCTTCTGGCCTCCAGAACCCCGAGCTGAATAAAGCATCTTCTTCTTCTTCTTCTCCTTCTCCTTCTTCTTTCCTTCTTCTTTTTTTCTTCTTTTCTTCTTCCTCTTCCTCTTCCTCTTCCTCTTCTTCTTTCTGTTCCTCTTCTTCTTCCTCTTCCCATCCTTCTTCTCCTCTCCTTTTTTCTCTTCTTCTTCTTCTCCCTCTCTTTCCTCTTTCCCTTCTTCTTCCTTTTCTTCTTCTCCTTCTCCCTCTCCCTCTCCTTCCCCTTCTTGTCTTCTTCTTCCTCTTCTTCTTCTTGTTCTTCTTCCAATGCTGCTGCTGTTGTTTGCTTATTTTATTTTACAAAAAAAGTCTTACAGATAGTTTTCCCATATTTTCAATTGTGTGCATGTTAAACATATTATCATATGTTCATATTATCATATGCAAGCCCTTACTTGCTGTTGTAATTTATGTCTAGATGCCCTGACAAATCCTCGTGTGCTCATTGGTGAGGTTTCTAGCAGTAACTGAATCATGGGTGTGTGATGTTGGTTCAGTGCACTGATTGGTTTAGCATTTTTCTGGGCGTTGTGATAGTTTTACCTCACAGAAAAGCTCCAATTCTCCCTGAATTGATACACAGCTTTCACACAGTTTCTATCAGTGAGGTTCACTGTATATACACACAATCTTGTTCTGAAATTTATATGGAAAGGAAAAGATACTAAATTAGCCAAAACAATTTTGAGAAAGAAGAGAGTGGTCTCCCTGGCTCTTCCTGATGTTGATCAGCTACAAGAGACTGTGGTACAAGGAAGGGAAGATGGGAAGATGGGAGAAAGAACCAAAGACTCAAAGGAAGTTCCATAGAAAGAAGTAAAAGCAATTCAGTGAAGGAGGGACAGTCTTTCCAACAAATGGCACAGGAGTTAATTGAAGATCCTTAAAAGGGAAACATACAACTAAAGCCCATACCTTACTAAAAGAAATGATCACATACTGAGTCATGTACTTAAATACAAAATATAAAACTTGGAAATAAGGAGAAAATCTGTAGGACTAAAACGAGGCTGAGGGTGGTTTATCCTGGACCTGAAGAGTAGAAGGTGTGTAGGAAAAACCTTGGCCTTGGGACAGTGGTGGCAGGAGTGCTGTGCATTGCTCCTGGGAGCATAAACCAGGCTCCTAGCCCAGTGAGGGGACAGTTGCTATGGAAACAAGCAGAGATGCCTCAAAAAACTAAAAATTCCATGTGGCCCAAGTATTCCCCTTCTAGTACCTTCCTGAGTTTTAGTCATCATATTAGGGTGAAACATTCATACACAGGCTTATAGCAGTACAACCCATAATACAGTAGTCCCTGACTTACGAACATGGGAGTTACCAACTTTCACAGATTGAACAAACTTTGCATTACAAACATCCATAGATGTAAACAAATCACGGAAGTGGCTCACATATCTGCCACGCATCGTCACAACTGGGCTGCTGTGTGCTCACTGCACAGTGCAACGGTGCACAGCAGTGCAGTGCTCAGTCGGAGACCAGGTGTCCGGAAGCCAGAGGACAAGCAGCGGTGACATGGAGCTGACTGCCAGGAAATGCAAGGCGATACATGTTATATTTGTGTCAAAGACACATTCTGTCAGACTTGTAGATGAATTTGATTTGGGAACCTTCTCCCAACATGGAATTCATTCATAATTCAGGGACTCACTATAGGTATGTGTTCAAAGCACCTTATTTGTCCATTAACAGATGAATGGATAAAGAAAATGTGGTATTCACACATAATGAAGTACTATTCGGCCACTAAAAAGGTAAACTTGCATCATTTGTATGAAAATGATTGTATCTTGGGACCATAATATTAAATGAAGTAAATCAGATACACAAGCTTAAATGTCATTTGGTTTCTGTTATATGTTTATATCAGTATATAAATAAAGTGGAAAATAAAGGGCAAGTAAAGGGAAAATAAAAGAGGAGTAAGTCATTGCAACCTAGCATGGCCAAGTATTTAAAAGTATACCTTGATTAATTTAATTGTTTGATGTCATTTGATATGTTTTTTACCTATTACTCTGGCTGTTAATCTGTGCTTATAAGAATTAACTTGATAAAGTCTTAAAATAATTTAAACAGATACTAGAAAAGGAAGGAAGGAAAACACTGGTAAAGTGGTTCCTATCAAAATTTAAAATTTTGCTCTAAAAAAGGCCAGGTAAACAGAACGGAAAAGTTATAACTAGAAGTGAGGAGGTATGTGCAAA